>PVHP010015880.1:0-36738 GCA_004024765.1 Zapus hudsonius | reverse complement strand
CCGCCTGGAGGACTCACTGCCTTTTGCGAGCTGGTCAACGCTGGTGGCCTCCAGTCCTACGGATCCTGTGCTCTGAGGTGCCTGGATTCAGCGGGCAATCGCAGCTTGTGTCCACGATCTGGATTTCTGCTGTATCCCCTGGCCCTTATTCCCCGAGAAGTGTGCGGCGTGTTTACTAGTCAGCCATCTTTTCCTCTCCTGATCTCTTACTCTTGTGAGGAAGATTTCTTGTTTTTTCTATGTGGGATATCTCTTGCAGGATCTTCTGAAATTTTGGCTTTGCATTCATATATTTGTAGAGCTGCTTTATTTCATGGAACACTTTCACTTCTCCATCTATCATGAGGGATAGCTTTGCTGGGTACAGTAGTCTAGGTTGAAAACCATACTTCTTTAGGCCATGGAAAGCATTATTCTAATCCCTCCTGGCTTTCATGGTATCTAATGAGAAGTCTGAGGTAAGTCTGATCGCTTTTCCTTTATAAATTACGGTTTGCTTTCCTCTAGTAGCTTTGAGTATTTTCTCTTTGCTTTCTATGTTAGGCATCTTAATTAAAATGTGTCTTGGAGAATTCCTCTTCATGTCCTGTCTGTTTGGAGTCCTCTGGGCCCCTTGAAAGTTGAGTGGGCTTTCTCTTGTTAGATATGGAAAGTTTTCTTGAATAATTCTGTTGAAGATATTTCCTATGCCCTTAGCCTGGGCTTCTTCTCCCTCTGGGAACTCCATGATTCTAATATTGGGCCTCTTTATGGTATCCCATAGATCCCTCAAATTTTGCTCACTTGATTTCTTGAATTTATTGAAACCTATGACATTCTTATTAATTCCTTCTGACTTGTCTTCTACTTCTGAATTTCTCTCCTCCAGATTGTCAACTCTGGGACTGATTGATTCAAGGAAGGTTTTTAACATCTCCTTTTCATCAATTGTTTCTGCTATAATTTTGTTTATAGTCTCCAATTCTTTGGTGAGATCCAATTTCCAATCTATTTTTGTTTTTGCTTGGGATTCCTGATAATCATTTTTAAGTTTTTTTAAGTCCTCATCAAATTTAATCAATTGATTGTCTAGCTCCTCTCTTAGTTGATTATTCTTCAATTTACTTAGGTTGTTTCTGAATTCATTCATATTTCTCTCCATTAAATTCAGTCTGGAATCTATGCTTGAGTTAGAAAGCTTCATCTCATTCATGTCTTTTCTCATAATTTCCATATCAGCCATTAACTGCTTCATATTTGTATTGCAGATGTGGTCAGGAGTCATATTATTCTCTCTTTGTGATTGTGTATGTTCTGCCTCTACTTCCTTGTCACTTTTGTTTTCCATAATGGGACTAGGGGCCCTGGGTTGGGGAGTTTCGTCTTTGATTTCTGTGGGTTTTTTCCTTTGATTTCTTCCCATGTCTAGGTAGGGGAGTGGGACTCAGGCACCCTAGGGAGTGCTGTTCAGCCTGCTTTGCTTCCAGTGGAAAGATCACCAGGTTTGATCTTAAACAAAGGTCTTTCGTGTTTGGGTGTTCTGTCCCCAGAGAGGCTTAGATCTTTACCTGTCTGGATCCGTCTGTATGTGACTGTTTAGTCTTAGAGCCACCAAATAGGCCCCTGTCCCCAGTTGGTATGCTGCAGTAGAAACAGCACCCCGAACTAGCCCGTGTTTTCCCACCTGACTGTGCCCTCCTGTCATTGGCACATGGTACCTGGTGCCCACCAAAGCCGCCTTTGCCCTCCCAGCACTGGGAGAGGTTCCCAGGTGCCTGAGGCCTGGCCCCGCCTGGCAGCTGCGGTCCGGAATGGGCTCCCGGAACCAAGCTAGTTCAGTTTGCCCGAGGAGCGCATCTGCTTGTGCATGGGGGTGTCTCAGGGAGAAGTGCGCCCAAGAATCACTGGAGGGAGGCTGGAGGAAGGAGGCCCCGGGAGGGAGAGGTGCTCAGCCAGCAAGGGCTGAGACAATGTTGCTGGTGGGAGACAATGCCGCTGGTGGGAGCTTGGGGTGGGGGAAGGGTGGCTCTCTGTTCCTCTCAGAGCAGAAAGCCGCTGGGGAGTCCTGTCCCCCCGGCTGGTGCCGGAGTTGGGGAGACGGTAGGTTTGGGTTCAGGGCCAGCTGGGGTCCAGGGTTTGGATCCCAACTGTAAAATCAAACCTTTACAGAGAGTGTCCTGGCGAGGCTGCTACTCGTGTGCCATCATGCTCCGCCCCCTTGGAATTTTTCTTAAATAATTCTGTTGAAAATATTTTCTATGCCCCTAGCTTGGTTTTCTTCTCCTTCTGGGATCCACATGATCCTGAGATTAGGTCTTTTTATTGTATCCCACATTTCCCTTGAGTCTTGTTCACTTGCTCTTTTGAATTTCGCTAAATTTCTGATTTCTCTCGAATTCTTCTCTGTTTTATCTTCCATGTTGGAGGTTCTGTTTTCCCAGTGATTAATCCTGTTGGTAAGAGATTCTAGGGATGTTCTTATTATCTCACTATGGTTTTTGCTTTCTGCAACTTCTTTTTGGGTTGCTTCTATCATCCTGTTGTGATGAGATTTCATTTCAAGATTTGATTTAATTACTTCTTCCTGATAGTCAATCTTATATTTTTAAATGTCTTCAGTTAATTTGGAAAGCTGGGTTTTGATACCTTCAGTTTGCGGATTTGCCTTCAGGTTTGTTATATCTCTTCTGAGGTCCATTTGGCTCTCCTCTAGTATATTAAGCTTGGTCGAAAAGCTTGTGAGTTGACTTTTTACTTGTTCAAGTTGCTTGTCCATTTCTTGTATGGCTAATAAGAGGTTCTCCTTTGTATCTGCGCCACTGTGATCAGGCCTTAGTGTTGTATCATCCTGGGCCTGCCTCCACTCCCTCTCTTTAGTGGTATCGCTGTTGTCATTTGGCATGGTTTCCTCAGTTGGTGTAGTATTCTTGTGTTGAGGTCTGCCCATTTTGCTTCCACTGAAGGTGGTTGGTGGGATGCCTTTGAGATGTCTGGGTGGGAAACACAGCCTCTGGACCCTGGTGGGAAACACAACCTCCGGACACAGGTGGGAAACGGCAGCCTCTGGACACAGGCAGGAGAAGAAACCTCCTGACCCAAGCGAGAAACACAGCCTCTGGACCCAGCCAGGGGAGGGAAGCTCCGGTCCCAGACGGGAAACATAGTCTCTGGACACAGGTGGGGGAGGGAAGCTCCGGACCCAAGTGGGATATGCAGCCTTTGGACCTGGGCAGGGGAAGGAAGCTCTGGTCCCAGGCGGGAAATGCAGCCTCTGGACCTGGGTGGGGGATGGAAGCTCCGGACCCAGGCAGGGGAGGGAAGCTATGGACCTAAGTGGGAAACACAGCCTCTGGACCCAGGTGGGGGAGTTTGAGTGGGTCCCGCAGGTTGGGCTGTAGCACTCACAGCCTCCTGTGCGGGTTCCATTAGTAGAATCTGTTGCGAGGAAGTGTCAGGAGCTGGGAGCCTGGCCGCCCTGGCCTGGATCACCACTGAAAACCCTAACCCTTGTTCCCCGGGGGACACCGAGTGGCTTCTAGTCCTCCATCTTGAACCGGAAGCTCTGTATTCTCCTCAGTGTACTTCTTATCACTGACCAGTGGCTATGCCATACAGGAGAATGAGGGACAGTTCTCCCCCCCCCCAAAAGCAACCACTTAGTATTGCTTTCAGCATGAGTCATGTTTTTGAACAATTAGTATGCAAGCATTCTGGTTCCATACTCTGTAATATTCTACTAGTCTATTATTATTACCAGTACATATCAATTGTATAAAGTATCATACAAGGTAAGGTATTTTATTATTTACACATGTGTGTAGAATATATTATATATGCATATATGCATAGAATATACTGGATCACATTGATCCCTCTATTACCCTTTTATTATCACGTTCTCTACCCATCTACATCTCTAATAGTTCTCCTTTAACTTTCATGTCAGTTTTTGTTTATTTATAAGTTTTACATGAGAGAAAACATGTTTTTTGATGCTGGCTTATTTCAGTTAACATAATAGTATGTAGTTCTATCCTCTTTCCTGGTAATGAAATAATTTTGTCCTCTCTCTCTCTCTCTCTGTCTCTCTGTCTGTCTCTCTGTCTGTCTCTCTGTATATATATATATATATATATATATATATATATATATATATATATATATATATATATATATATATATATATATATATATATATATATATATATATATATATATATATATATATATATATATATATATATACTGACACTGATACATATATCACATTTTCTTTATTCACTCATTAATAGGCATCTACGATATTCAATAGCATGGCTACTATGAATAGAGCCACAATAAACATGGATATGCAGGAATATCTATTGTATGCTGCTTTTGATTCTTTCTGGTATATACCAAAGAAAAACATAGAAGGATTATATGGTGGTTCTATTTTTAATTTTTAAGGCACCTTCATACTATTTTCCATAGTGGCTGTGCTTCATTTACACTTCTACCAATAGCATATAAGGTTTCTGTCCCACTTTTCACTAGTATTTTTTATTTTGCTTTGTTTTCTTGATAACAGTTACTCTGACTAGTGTGAGATACAATCCTTATGTAATTTTGATTTGCATTTTACTGATAGCTAAGGGTGTTGAATTTTTTATGCATTAGTCATTTATACTTCTGCATTTGAAAAGTGCCTGTTCAGTTCATTTTTACTCATCAGGTTATGTGTTCTGCAGGTTCAGGCTTGGCAGCAGGGTGGGTGGGTGTAAAAGCTGTCCTGGAGTTGCTGAGCTCATGGACCATGTGGTTGAATACTGGCTTACACTTGAGGTGCTCTTCCAAAGGGTCATGGGGTTGGAAAATTCCTGAGCAATGGCTGCGTTTCCAACATAAGTCTATGGGACACTGCAGATATAGAAAGTAGCCAAGCCACAGTAATCTGCACTGCAAGAGGGAGCTGTGGCCACAAGTGATCCTGCATTCTGTTGCCAAGCCAGTCTCTGTCCCAGCTGCCACATTCTGCTAACTTCTGCATGCAGCATGGTCCAAACTTTACTCTACATAGTCATGTCTCCAGGAGGACTGTGCCCAAGTAAAAACCAGTGTCCTGGGCCCACAGTAATTTCTGAGATGGTTGTTCATTTAGCCCATGGATGATAAATGAAAAACACATAGTTGATCTGGCATCTCTCTTCTTCACATGGTTTTATAGAGAACATTAACATGTGAACATACTGTAATTCGGTCATTCTCCTATCTCATTATCTTCTTTGTCTCCTTTAACCTGCCCCCATTCCACTGAGGACCCTCCTCTGTAGTCCTTCCTCTGTTTTGTTGTCTCATTCCTTTTATCCTCCTCTGTCCCCATGTCAAAATGTCTATGCAAGTTTTAGGGTAGTACTGGTAACCATTGTGACATCCTAAATGCACCAATCAATTCATGTCCACAGAATAGTGCCACACAGTTTCCTGCCCTGTGGCTTTTATATTCTTTTGGCACCCTCTTCTTCACTGTTGCCCTGAACATTGGAGTGCATGATGGAATTGAGCTGTCAACAGCCTCTTATCTTCTGCCTTGATGAATTTTGATTCCCCACAATGGCACCATTGAGCAAGTTGGGAAGTGTAGGGGCCCTGTATTAATTACTTTTCTTATTGTTGGAACAAAATATTTGACAAAGGCAACTTAAAGAAGGAAAGAAGGAAGGGTTTATTTAGGGTCACATTTTGAAGGTGTAGTCCCTTGTTGTAGGGAAGGCCTCGCTGCAAGACCTTTAGAGGCTGATCACCTGCATCTGCAGTCAGGAAACAAAGAGGGCACAATGCCCATACTCTGATCACTTTCTCCTTATTCAATTGAGATTCTAATTTATGGGATGGTGTCACTCATACTTAGGATGTGTTTCCCCCTCTCAGTTTACCCAATCTAGAAACTCAAACACAGACAGATATTTTTCTCCTAGATGATTTTAGATCCAATCAAGTTAGTAGTGGAGTTTAGCCATCACTGGCCTCCTTTTGGAGTGTCTGCTTGCTGTGTCTCTTGCTTTATACTGGATTTTTTCCCTGAGTGCTAGATTATAACACTGGGAAGCTTACTTAGGCTTTCCTTTGCCCTTTTGTTTAAAGCCTGACAGAGGGAGATTCTTACCTTTCCATACTATGTTGACAAGTGCTACATTTTGCCTTTGTTTATTTTACAAATCTAAAATTGAACCAGGATAATAGTTCATTGTCACTGAAGGTTCTGAAGAGGCTTCTTCCTCTGTGCTCCTGCACAATAATAGTCTTTCATATTTGTAGAGTAGGAAACCATTCATATATGCATGCCCCTAGCCAAGTGCAGTTCTTTTGTTAGGGTGATAGAGAGACATAGGAAACCTTCAGGCATCCTATTTCTATCTATTACCTTCAATAAGATCAGCCAAACAAATCCTGCTCCAGTCATATCAAGCAAAAATACATGTGACATCATCAAGATCCACTACCAAAAAATAGAGGAGCACATCACATATACAATTAAGGACTTATTTTATGTTAAGCAAGACATTTACTGACTTATATAATGGTGACTACAACAATGACATTCTTTAGAAAAAACATTTTTAAAAATATATTTTTATCTATGAGGAGAGAAAGAGAGTGTGTGTGTGTGTGTGTGTGTGTGTGTGTGAGAGAGAGAGAGAGAGAGAGAGAGAGAGAGAGAGAGAGAGAGAATGAGCACAATAGGGCCTCTTGACCCTGCAAACAATCTCCAGATACATATATGTGTCATTTTGTGCATCTGCCATTATGTGGATACTGGGTAATCAAATCCAGGCCATAAGGCTTTGTAAACAAGTGACTTTAACCACTGAGCAATCTCTCCAGCCCCCATTTCTTAAAAAGTGTGCAGGCTTACCTAAGAAATAAACATTCTGTTCCATTAGGGATCCATAAGGAATATTGCAATTTTAACTGATAGATACATAGATGTAGATGTAGATATATTAGTTATTTTCTTATTGTTGTGAACATATACCCCATCAGAAGCAATCTGGAGAAGGAAAGAGTTTATTTTCGATTACAGTTACAGCGTACAGTCCATTATGGCAAAGACAGCATTGCCAAAGCAGGAAGCCTGCAATCTTCTTAAGTTCAGCATTATTTCCCTACAATGTATGTATAAACACATGTACATGCAAAATATTTGTCACAATTAATTTGTATATATAATTGATGACTGTGGGGCCTATGTGTCTATTATAAATATATATGCATCTTTTGAAGTTATCCTCAAATACATTTTTGCATAGTTATGAATAATTAGAAATATTTGCAAACTTTTTTTAAAAAAAGCTCATTCACCATATGGCCTTCTCACTGTTCTTGCTATTTTAGGACATTGAAATGAGGAAGTGGAAATAAGGCTGATGATTCAGTCACTAGTCTCCCCTCAGCATGGATTGCCACCATCTCCCCTGATAGGTAAAAATAAACACACTTATGCCTAAACATACTTCTCATCCCTTAACACATGTTCAATAATGAAAGACTTGATATTTATGTTAGTATCCCACACAGATTGCCTGTGAACACCCTCTTAAATGTGTCTACTTACTCAAAAAGATGAAACTCCTCTTAGAATAAATGGCCTTAAGTTGTCATAGAAACATCATCTTCTGGCTGATGTTAGTATACTACACCATCTAGGAACTACAAATTTATTCACAGAATCAAAGACATAACTACTAGCTCTGCTTCATAGCCCAATTCAATGCATAGGTAGACAAGGAGGTAGAAAAAGATGAAAGATAGATAGATAGATAGATAGATAGATAGATAGATAGATAGATAGATAGATAGATAGATGATTGATAGAGATAGAAATACAAAGAAAATATTAGAAGGTAAACAAAGAAAAATAATTAGAGATCAAAACTTTTAATATGGGATTAGTAATGCAATATCTGAAAAAAATATTCTACCCATCCTATAGAGACATTATTTGCTGTCCCATCTCATGGAAACCTTAAAAGTATTCATAATACATGGTGGGAATAGAAGATACTAGATAGGCCACACAACTTTAAGTTCACATCCACTCCCATAGGCACCATTTTATGAACTCAGTAAGCAAATAACAGGATGATAAATGCTGGTGTTACAACTTATCTCTGCCTATTGTAAATGACTAGACCTTAATTACATTCAAGCAAGACACAACTAAACTCATAAAGTGTGGTCACCTGGGACTCCAGATTTCTAATGCTGGGATTTAGCAATTATCATTTTTAGTTTTTACCTTAACTAAAATTTCCTACTTCTAAGACAACAAAATGAATATCAACAAAGAAAAAATATTTTCATCTGGTTCACAAGATTAATATCTCCTTCCTGTACCAATACTAACTTCCATATCAGTTTAGAGTAGAACCTTAAGTCATATCTTAATTGATTACAAGCTTTAAAATAGTCTGTATAAATAGTTGAATGAATAATTCTAATTATTGTCAATGAAGTAGTTAAAAGCTAAAATTAAAGTGGAAACTAGCAAAGCCATAAGTAATAGTGCACAATTTTTATCCCAGCACTCAAGAGGCTGGGGTAAGAGGATCACTGTGAGTTTGAGGCTAGGCTGGTCTACACAGTGAATTCTAGGTCTGCCTAGGTGTCATGGTTTGATCCACATGTCCCCCACAAACAAATGAATGTGTTCTCAATGATCGATCCTCAGCTGATGGCAACTCGGGAATTAGAACCTCATTAGAGCTGTGTTGTTGGGGGTGGGTTTATGGGGGTTATAAGCCAGTTCCCCCTTGCCAGTATTTGGCACACCTTCCTGCTGCTGTTTGCAGTGCTGTGGCAGAGGTGATGTCCAGCCTTCTGCTCATGCCATTGTTTTCCCTATCAGGATGGAGTCTTCCCTTG
Organism: Zapus hudsonius; assembly: GCA_004024765.1. Classification (NCBI taxonomy): domain Eukaryota; kingdom Metazoa; phylum Chordata; class Mammalia; order Rodentia; family Dipodidae; genus Zapus; species Zapus hudsonius. The sequence goes on along the minus strand of PVHP010015880.1, from coordinate 27,855 downwards.
AGTCCGTAAGCCAAATAAAACATTCCTCCACAAGCTTATTTTGTTTGGGTTCTTCCTGCACAGCAACTAGAAAGCTGACTGCAACACTATTTTAGAATGAGATTATGCCTCAAAAAATGGGGGGAATTCTGCTTCAAAAAAAGAGGATTGTAGAAACTGAGATACTTGAATTTTTTTTCCTCTTATACATGTTCCAAGTGGAGACATTTTGGTCACAACTGTTTCATTGTCTGTGCAGGTTGGAAGCTCATTAACACATGGTCTTATTGGAACAAAATTAATGAGAGTGAGTCCCTGTGTGAAAGAGAACTTGAACAAAATTACCTGAAAATAGTAGGAGAGGAAAAATTTATCACTACAATAGAAACCAATTTGAACAATATGCTCTGTGTTCAATTCTTCATAAGGACAAGAATTTGAGCCTTCCATTCACCTGAAAATATAAACACAGTCATAAATAAGTTATTCTGTAATATGTCAGCATGGACAACCCAAATATTTCATATTTTTAGATATTCTATAAATATATAACCATCTCAAAATGTCACTAGCATGTGTTTTTAAACTAATGGTATCACAAAGAAACATGAAAGTTAGAAGGCAGGGACAAAGAAGCTCAAGTTATCCTGGTGGAACTGTAAGTAAAAATTCTTAATGTATTTCATTCCAGGTTAAATTTATTGGTTACTACTATTGCTTGGATTTTAACACACACACATACACACACACAAACACACAAACACACACACACATAAGAAAGACTAAAGTGGTTGAAATAGAAGAAAACAATAATAAGATACCCAATGTATGTTTACAGATAGCCACATTAAGTAATCCACTGCAAAGATGACCAGCATTTACATTCCTACTCCAAATGCTTCCAGCTACCTATAATTTAGCCCAGCTGTTAAAGAAACAAAGAAGAATAAATCACACTGTTGGCTAGGTTTTGAGGAACCAGGCACTGCTGGTCATTTGCTGAAGATGACACAATTGTCTCTATCACTTGTCACCACCTCTGGAGTTAAAATTTGGGCTCTCTGTATTGCAATATAAAGTTTGCTCTCTTTATCTCTCTCAATTAATTAAAGGCCAAAGAGTATATATATATAACTAAATGGGACCTAATTCTCACTGTATGTTTTCTCCACAAATTAGATCATTAGAATATGCCATTTTACAATTGTCCTTTTTCATTATATATAAAATCTGTGCTCTACATATAATGCAGTCTCCATGGTAATAGATTAGTATTCCATTGAATGTGTATAAAATATAAAAATGATATCACATATTTCCATAGACTGTTAAAATAATGTACTACCTCTCTCTTCTAAGAAAATGGAAATTTTTATATTTGTGAGATCTCTTTTTTTATTAAATAAAAACTTTATATGGATATATCATGTGTTGGTACCCTTTCCTTCCTCCTAGCTCCCATTCCACTGAGGGCCCTCCTCAGTGGAATTTCTGGTGTTCACTATGGGGTTATGGGTTATGAGTTTTGAGAGCAGCAGTTAGTCATTGGGGTATAGGGACAATGCCTCTGGATATTCCCTCCCACCCTGTGGCTCTTACAATCTTTCTGCCCCTTTTCCACAAAATTCCCTGAGCATTGGTGGGTTGTTTTGAGTCTACTTTAGTATTAAGCTCTCAGAAACTTTTGGATTTCTGCTTTGGTATGTTTTGAGTATCCTCAGCGTCTATTGCCATCACCTCCACAGGTTGTCAGGATCACAGTGAAAGCAGCACTCTTGGTCATCTCTCCATTTCCTCTGTGGTTTCACCTGGGCCATAGCGGCTATGAAAGGTGACTCATCTCATGATAGGGAGTCAGCTATTTTTGCCTTGTTGATAGATTTAGGTTGTCCTCAGTTTTTGCTGCCTTCTGTAAAAGAACAGACTGTCCAATGGAGACTGAGATCAGCATAGATTAAAGAGGATAAGCATAGTTAATTAAAAGAGATTTTGATGGGTGTAGCCTTTACTAATGATAACTTCTCCTTGGAGTCCATGATTCTGATCTCCATAGGTTCCTGACTTGGTTCCCAGTACCAGTTGCATTCCTTTCTACTGAGCAGGTTTCTTAGTCAATCAGAGAGCCATTGACTATCCACCTAGTTTGGGTACTGTTATTGCACAGATGTGTACATCTTGTCAGGCTGATTGCTCTCATATAGCAGTGTCTCCTGCTTCCTCACTGCATTGTTGGCCATTTTCCCCTAGTAGCTCATGTAGCACTTTCTAGCACTATACAGGCTAACCATCTGGGAACAGGCTTCCATCCAGTATCCATCTGTATATCTCATTGTTCTGTGTCTGAATTGTGTGATGTCTTCAGCAGTAGGGTTTTACCTTTTACCTCAGGTGGGTAATCAAGTGCCATGACAGAGGCCTGTCTTATTTGGGGAACCTTGTAGGTCTCTTTGACCAACAGCTCAGTGTGAGTTTTTACTGTTTTCTGATACTGGGAGTTACTATCCAGAGGTAGTTGTTTTAGGATTAGGCATCATCCCACCCTCTTTAGGGCCTTTCTTACCAGATGATTCCCCCAATAGTCCTATGGAGGGTTATATCTTTTACTCTACTATTGAGCTGGAAAGATTCTATGATACCAATTCATTTTGGCTTTAGTTTTGTGTATATTGCCCCCCACCCACACATTCCCCTCCTCCCAACCCTTCAATCCCTATTATCTGTACCTTGAGTTGCCTGTCAAGTTGCCTAAAACTTGAGCTTTTCCAGGTAAGGAACCACATATGAGGGAGAACAAGTAGTGTTTTGTCTTTCTGTGCTTCTGAGAGTTCACTTGGTATGACCTGTTCCAAGTCTGTTCATTTTCCTACAAATTTCATTATTTCATTTTTCCTTACTGCTGAGTAGAATACCATGTACAGTTAGCTCAGCAGTTAAGGCACTTGCCTGCCTGTGAGAGCTCTAAATATAAGTAGAACTTTCCATTTCTTGAAAACTCTTTCACCTAGCAATAAGCCTCTAGAATGTGTTTGCATCTGTGTGTCTGTGTGTGTTTGTGTCTGTGTGTTTGTGCATGTGCTGTGTGGGAAGGAAAAGAAAAAAAATGAAAAGAAAAATATTAACAATAATCACAAAAATCTAAAGTCAAGAAGAAATATTTTATCATTTTCAGTGAGAGATAATTTGGATTTCCATATACACACATATTTCAAAATATTCTATTAATACATATAAATTATTCTTGATGTGTGTATATAGTATGTGTGGTGAGTGGGGTATTTATGTATTTGCAAATGCACATGCCTGTGCACACATGTGCAGAGGCCAGAGGGGGATATCAGGTGCCCTCTATCAATGTTCTGTCTTGCTTCCTTGAGACACAGAGTCCGTTATTAACCTAAAACTTGCCTTTTTTGGCTTGTACTGACTGATCAGTGAATCCATGTGATCCTCCTGTCTCTTCCTCCTCTCAGTACCAGGTTTATAGGTGTTTATGGCCATGCCCAGTATGCTGGTTTCAATGTAAATGTCCCCATAGACTCAGATGCTTGTGCTTGAGATTCTTGCTTCCTCTCTACCTTGTAAAGTCTTTGAGAGGTAGAACTTTTGTCTAGTGTTCAGAGCCTGATTGTGCTTACTGTTTGCTTTTTGCTATGGAGGTATTATGAAATAAGCCAGATTCCTCTGCTATAATGAAGCTTCCCATAAGAAAGTGTACGCCTGAAATAAACCCTTTCCTCCAATAAGCTGATTCTGGTCAGATGCTTTGTCCCAGCAAGAAGAAACTAACTGTACTACCCAGCTTTTTACAAAATGAGTCCTGGATTGAGCTGAGGTAATCATGCTTGTGAAGCAAGCACTCAACCCACAGAACCATCACCGAACCTAATGAATTTTTTTAAAAATTTGTTTTCTTGAATTCAACAACAAATTTAAATATTGTCCCATATTCCTATATGTTTACATTTTTGTATGGATTCTTTCAATAAATATTCTCTTCATATTTTAGATGCTTAATTTTATTTATTTTTCTGATTATCAATTATTATTCTTGTAGTTACCTTCTTATTATAGGGTCAAAACACCTGACCAAAAGCAGCTGATAGGAGGAAAGTTTTATTTGGCTTAAAGTATCAAGAGGAAGCTTCATGGTGGTAGGGGAGAGCATACAATGAACATATGGAAAACAGTAGCAGGAGAGTGAGCTGGACTCTGGCAAGGTGGAACTAGACATATCATCCCTAAGCCCACCCCCAGCAAATTACCTCTTCAGCAATGTTCCACCTCTAAAATTGTCACCAGCTATGGACAAAGCATTCAAAGCACATTTGGTTTAAACAACCACATTCCATTCCTGGCCCCTGTAGACTCATGAAATTGTCAAAATGGAAATATGCATTCAGTCTAACTTTAAAATGCTTCATAATTCTTTTTTTATCAATCCCAACACCGTTCAAATATCCAAAGTCAAAGTTCTCATCTGAGACTCAAAACAGTGCCTCAATTATAAGCCTTTAAAATTAAACACAAGTTAAATACACATAATGGCATGGAATAAGCATTTACACTGCAAAAGATAACATTAGGCATAGCAAGGAAAAATTGAACTAAAAATATATAAAACAAACAGGGAAAACATTAAATCTTGTAGTTCTAAATCTGATGTCTATAACCAGTAACAATTTCTCTGGGTTTCAAATCCAACCCCTCAAGCTGGGTTGCTTACAGCTCAGACATAATCCATCCCATGCCAGCAGAGTACCTCTCCTTGGCAGTTGCCTTGTAGTTCTGGTATATCCACAATCCTGAGTTCTTTCCCACTGCAACCCACAGTTCATTTTCATGGCTACATCAGTCTTCCAGCAACCTTTGCCAACAACCCTGCCTCACATTTCACTGTGGCCATTTCCTGAAAAAAAAAAAGAAACCACCAAATTTTTTTTAAATATAATGAAACTTTCCATTTGTTATACTATCATAGTACCAGGTAGGCTAACAATTTTGTTCATCTGGCAGAGAATAAAGCTGACTCTGAAGAGCAGGGAAACTTCTTACTGTCTCAATGCAGGAGAGTTGGCCCGATCTAAATGGTGATATAATTTCTCAAACAATTGAAGCTGAAATGGGCTGCTGTCTCCTGAACAAAACTTTCATTTTTTTCTATACCATATCATACAGTTCATATCAGTTCATTTTTTTTCTAAATTCAAACCTGCTCAAGTTCTCAGGATACAGGATGAACACCACTAGCCTCTCACAAAAACTGCCTATTTCCCAGCCTGTACAAAGTTCTTTCTTCCTCTCATAAACAAAGTCTATAAAGTCCATAGTTTTTTCTGGATTTAGGTTTGTAAACTCTGACCATAATGGTTCATTAAACTCTGCCTATGACACTGCAAATCTTCTCTTATGGCCCAGATTTCAAACCCATCCATATTTCTCCCACAAATCAGTTCCAAAAGATCAAAAGCCACACAGCTTTCTGGCAGCAATTACCCCGGTACTGGTACCAATTTTCTGTTGTAGTTACTGTCTTATTGCTGGGATAAAACACCCAACCATAAGCAGCTGATGGGAGGAAAGCTTTTTTTTTGGCTTACAGTCTCAAGGCAGAACTTTATGGTGGCATGAGCAGAGGCTGGACATTACCTCTGTTACATTAGAGGAAAAACAACAGCAGCAGAGTGGGCTGGACTCAGTCAATGGGGAGCTTGCTATAATACCCCTAAACCCACCCCCAGAAACACATCTCCAGCAAGGCTCTACCTCCCAAATTGCTGCCAGTTGGGGACCAAATAGAAACATGAGTTTATGAGGGACATATGATTCAAACCACAACAGGAATGAAAATAAATGTTCACAAAGGGAATATATAATAAGAAGGTTAATAAACTGGTAACCCTATGCCTCAGTCTGTTTTCCAATTATCCTCTATTAAATGTTTTGGGTTATTTTGGAAGCAGGGTCTCACACTGTAGCTCTGACTGACCTACTTGGCAATCCTCACAACCATTAATTTGGGTGTGGTAGCATATGCCTTTAATACCTACAGCAGAGTTAGGAGAATTGCTGTGAGTTCAAGGATACTCTGAGACTTCATAGTGAATTCCAAGTCAGTAAGAGCAAGACCTTACCTTGAAAAACCAAAAGAAAACAAAAAAACCTGGGATTTAAAAGTATGAACCACCATACCAGGCTCTCCTCTATTCAAATTCTTATTTCCCCTTCTAAATATTTGTTATTATGTTTTCTTATTTTGCATTAATATGGTCTCACATATATATGTACAAATTGATAAAGATAGGGAAACAGTGTTGCAATATACATATCAATATGTAAGTATACTTATATTGATATGTAGCATACCAATAATAATATGGGTTGTACATGACCTAAATCATTTTATGTTATTGCCCAGTCTTCATAGACTCTTGCTATAAATTCATATGAAATTTAATAGTTGATTAATAGCTTAAGTAACTCAAGGAATACAAAAAGTTATCATAATAAGCACAATATTACAACTGGTGAATCCTTTATCACACCTTCAGAGTATTCAAATATCTTCCAGAATGAAAATATTTAATGAGAAATATAAAATTATCCAATTCTGTTAACTTGTCTTTCATCTTCATCTTCTTCCTCACCTTTCCCTTCCTGGGCTACTTATTCCAAAGGCCTTTGTGCTCTCAGGGAACCTTAACAATGCATGTGTGTATACATGAATGGGTGAGAGAGAGAGAGAGAGAGAGAGAGAGAGAGAGAGAGAGAGAGAGAGAGAGAGAGAGAGAGAGAGATGAGATATAAAAAAGAGAAAGAGGGAGTTTGGGGAAGGGAAGAATTTGAGAGATAGCAGAAGCCCACAGCAAGGTATTAGAGACTAAGCTGAATAAGGAGCATACCCATTAGATATTTGAGCACCAATTGTTTCCAATCATTCCATAAACAAATCATTTAGGAAAAATCTCCAAGACACAAGACATATGCATTTTAATTTCTGCTCCTATTCAAAAGAACAGAAGGCTTAAGCTAAACATGGTGATGTACAAATGAAGAAACTCCAGCACTTGGAAGATAAAGGCCTCATAATTTTTCAACATTGCAACATTATGAAAATGACACATTTTCAGTAGAAGCTGTACTTCCGATTACAAATTTTGATCTTTTCCTTGGCCATCACCATGCAGAACCAAGGCCACTTTGTGTTTGGAAAGCAATATCACAAAACATTCCTCCCCTTCCCTTGGCTCTTGCATTCTTTCTGACACCTGTTCCACAATGGTACTGAGCCTTGAAGGGTATAATTAGAGAGATGTCTCTAACTTAGTGCTGAATACTCCACTGTCATTTCTCATCACTTTATTGAGTTTTATATATAGTAGTATATATATATATATATATATATATATATATATATATATATATATATATATATATATATATACTACTAGGGTGACTCAAAACTCAATAAAGTTTATACACTATATATATATATATATATATATATAGTGTATAAACATAAGTATTTGCAGGGCAGTTTGGTGAGCAGGTGAGCATATTATATCAATTTAGTCAGTCAGCAGTAATAATTTCCCCCTAGGGATTATGTCTTCCCAAGCCATACACTTTTTATTAGGTTTTCAGTACTAAGCAGGGATTTCATCCAGTGGAACAGGCCTCAAGTCCATTTAGTGCAGTTAGTTTCCCTTATAACAGACATGCCACTATTGTACCAGTGGGTACATTTGACCTGGCTAGCCAGCCATAAAGCTTACAGGAAACACTGCTGATTCAGATTGTTGATGACTTTTCTCTCCCAGCAGTCTGCATAGGTCTTTCCAGCATCCTGATGGTCAACAGGCAGGTGGCTACCAGCTCAACTCCAGCTTGATTTCTCAGTGACCTATTGCCCAAGCATATGGGAAGTCTTCAGCAATAGTGTCTTACTTTCTAGTTCTTGTGGACAACCAAGCCTGTCATTTCTTGGGGCCATCAGGGGCCTCCCTGGCCAACAACTCTTTGGAAGGTATTCCACCTGTGGCACTAAAAGTTTTCCAATAACTATCTGTGGCTTCTGGATATAAAAAATTATCCACATCCATATGATACCTATGCTCATACTGTTTATTTAACATATATTATTAGCTAGCTAAGAAATGGGTTTCCATATGGCTTAGTTATAAATCATAAATTTTGATTAACCTGTCTTCTTTCCATCCCTTGCCTTAGACCATTTCCACCCCTACATTCTGCCCAACTACTTAGCTATCTATTATACCCTCCCCCTTAGCCCTCATTTATCTTCCCTAACTCAGAGCCCCTTTCTAGTGATATTTTCGACTCCATAAAGAGCAAATCAGTGGCCTAACATTTATTAGGAAAGTAGATTTTTATAAGAATTAAGTTTGCAAAACTTACATTAAAATTTTACTTAGTCATTTGTATGGGGGAGCACACCATGATCTCTTGCATTTACAAATGAATGCTATCCACTGTAATGTCTCTTTTTTCATTTCTAACCTTTTCCTAGTTAAAGGGTTTGTTAACTTCATTTTCAAATTTTTAACGATATCACTTTGTTATTTCTTTTCTGTAATTTTCCAATTGGTTTATATCAACTCTAAACTTTATTATTTGGGGGGCATTTTGTTTTTCTGAGAGATAAATTTTGAGTGTAGTTCTTTTTATGAGCTCTCTCTCTCTCTTTTCCTCTACTCCATACTCCCCTCTACCTCTTTCCCTTCTCCCTCCCTCTTACCACCTCCCCATCTCCAACTCCCTAGCTCTCTTTCTTTTATGTAGTTCAGGATGGCTGGAAACTTATAATAATCCTTTCTGGTGATCTGTCGGTCTTTTATGCTGTTCCGTCTGTTGCCTGTTTATTGACCTTTTGCTATAGTTTGAATCTGAAATGTCTCCCAAAGTCTCAAGAACTAAGAAAAGGCTTACTCCCTAGTTTGACACTCTTGAGAAATAGTGAAAACTTTGAAAGGTGAATCCTGTTGGGAGGATGTTCAATTACTAGAGATGAGTCCTTGGCAGGAATAATGAGATCCAAGCCTCTTCTCTGTTCTCTTCTTAGTAGTGAGGTGAGTGGCTTCATTCTATCACATGCACCCATGATGAAGTGCTACCACACACCAAAATCAATGGGACCAACAAGTCATGACTAAAACCTCAATGCTGGTGAACCAAAATAAACTTTATGCCCTATTAGATTGTCTAAAGGTATGTCATTATTCCCATAATAATTGAAATCTAACATAAGTATGTATAAACTATACCAATCTACTTTAAGGTGATAATTTTTCTTAAGTGCTAAAACTCTGTGTCATCTCTCCTTATCTCATCTTCTATGCTATAAATATTGTAAACTGTGTGTATTTATGTTTATATTACATATACATATAATTAGGCATAGTTGCTGTGATATTTCTGACTTTTAAATTTTATGATACAATTACGATTGATTTTCTTACCACAGTTATAATAATGCAATTTTTGTGTATATCTATCCCATTTCCTTTGCCAAAAGTTTCATATGTGTTGTGTTTATATCTTTATATTTAGTGTAGGTCCATGTAAAGGCCAGAATTTGACATCAGGTATCTTTCCTTATTGCTCTCTACCTTATTTATTGAGGTAATGTATCACTTGAACCCTAAAATTACCAATTTGGCTACTAGTCTAACTAACCAGCTTGCTCTAGGGATACCCTGACTCTGCCTCCTAAGTGCTAGGATTACAGAACTGGCATAGGGATTCAAACTCTGCTCCTCACAATAGTGCAGCAAGGACTTTATCTACTGTGCCATTTCCTTAGCCCCATGTTTCATGTTTATTATATTCTCATCTTGTCATCATTTTTCTTGTGTCAAGATCTTATGTAACACAGACTGGCATCAAACTTACTATGTAATAAAAGATGACCTTTGACTTCTGAGCCTCCTACCTCCACTTGCTGAGTTCTGGAATTACAGATGTGTACCACCATATCTACTTTTATGTGTTGCTAGGGATTGAAACCAGGGCTTTGTGTATACTAGGCAAGCACTTTACCAACTAACGTATATCCCCAATACTTTTAATATTTTTATATTAACTCAAAAACTCCCCAATAGCCATTTTCATGATTATTATTTTGAATTATCTAGTATAAATCACTTATCACAATTTCATTAGGGACAGTTTCTGAAAATATAACTTACTTGGTTAGGAACATATTTCCCCCATTTTTCATTTTCCTTGCATTTATGTATTGAGTTCTATCCATTAAATACAGCAACTACCATGCCAGTATCAATAGTTCAGCCTTGTGTATGTGATAAATTTCTTTAGTCTACTTGACCACAGGACCTTGGTACCAGTCCAACCTTTGTGCTTGTCTGAATTGCTCTTTGTTCTTTTGATCCCTGTGATGGTTAGATTTTGTTGTCAACTTGGATCTTTTTAATTATCTTGGGTGGGTCTCTGAGGATGTTTAGAGGAAGGCAGCCTCTCAGTAGGGGGCAAGATGTAAAGAAGCTCAAAGAACCTAGAAGTAAACATCCTTTCCTGTATGGGCAGTACAGGAAGGAAATTCCAGAGAATCAGAAAGCCATTAAGTCTGGGATAGGGTTGCAAGACCCCCACCCTAAGCCTATATAAAGGGGAAGAAATTCTCTCCTTGCCCTCCTGCCTGTTTGCTGTTTTGTGTATATGGTGTTGGTGATGGGTTTCTCTCTCTGCCTGGACCTGTGAAACAGTAGCAGCCTCTTTTGCATTCTGGAACTTCCCGTGTATCTATAGCTACAAATAAACCCTTTCCTCCCATAAACTGTGCCTGGTTTAGAGATTCATCCCAGCAGCCTTCTGTGACTAGGACAATCCCCAAGGGATTAGAATTTGGCAGTACTATTAGTATCCGGAGACTGGCATGATGCAGCAGGAAAAGTTGGGATATAGATATATGTTAAAATTAATTCTATTCTCAGGAAGAAGTGGGTACCTGGAGTTTAAATCGCATTTGTTCTTCTCTAAGGCAGGATGAATAACACTTATATTGAGACCATACGCTTTTTGAACCTTTTACTTTTCTTTCACACCACTCAGGATCTAGCAAATACTGAAGCCCATCTATTCTCAGAGACTAGAAGTTCAATTTGAAGCTCAAGATTTGAAGTTGGAATGATCCTTTGGGTAGAGCTGTGGGAGTTGTTGGAGGTAACCAGATACTTACTCTGGATCTCAGAGGACAACTAATTGTGTAGTCAACCTGTCATCTCCCAGAGGTAATCTAATTAAAAACCTGGCCAACAAGCAACAAAGAAATTCAGAGTATTAGGTTTGGAGTCAACCACTTCCTTGGAGTAACTTGGAGATATATGTTTTTGTCTGCCTTCTCTGTGCAGAGCTAGAAAAAATGGCTTCTGGAAGCCCCATGATTTTATGTAAAACCATATTGCTTTAAGTGGTCCAGTGATGGTCTTTGATGATTATAGTCTTATCAGTTCTTAGATCTAAGTGATTTAGAAGTCAATCCTCTAGGTAGGAGCTATAAAAATTGTGACACTACTGTATGAACTAACTCCTTGTAGTTAATTTTGCTTTGCTGGGACAAATCACCCAACCAAAAGCAGCTTATGGGAGATGAAGTGGTTTGAATCTGTTGGCCCCATATACTCATGTATTTTAATTTTTTTATCCCTAGCTAGTAGCAATTTGGGAGGTGGAGGCTTGCTCAAGGAGGTATGTTGTTGGGGATGACTTTGAGGTGTTATATCAAGCTCCTCCTTGCCAGAATCTGGCTTACAACAGATTCGTAGTGATGTACACATGAAACTCCACCACTTGGAAGATAAAGGCCTCATAATTTTTCAACATTGCAACATTATGAAAATGACACATTTTCAGTAGAAGTTGTACTTCTGATTATGAATTTTGATCTTTTCCTTGGCCAGCACCATGCAGAATCAAGGCCACTTTGTGTTTGGAAGGCAACATCACAAAGCATTCATCCCCTTCCTTGGCTCTTGCATTCTTTCTGCCACCTGTTCTACAATGGTACTGAGCCTTCGAGGGTATAATTAGAGAGATGTCTCACTTAGTGCTGAATACTCCACTGTCATTTCTCAGCACTTTACTGAGTTATTATTTGGGTATTATCTACTACTATTTTCCACTTGCTTTGACAGGGAGATGATCTCCAGTCTCTGTTCAATCCATGCTTTCTCCTTCCATCATAAAGGTTTCCCTTGAGACTGTAAGCCAGAATAAATCCTTTCCTCCCATTATTGCTTTGGGTCAGATGTTTCATCCCATCAACATAGGGGTAGCCACAAGAGAATTAGTACCATAGGAGTGATTACATTGCTGCTAGAAACCTGACTGTCTGGCTTTTGCTCTTTGGAAACTGATTTGCAGGAGGAATGTGAAAGGACTTGAAACCCTGGACTGAGACACTTTGCAGTATTGTAAGCAGAGAATTGGGCCATTCTAGTGAAAGTTAGAAAACATAAATGCAGAAAGAACTGTGGGATCTGTTGGCTTGGTTTAGGAGGGGAAGAAAGAACTTTGTTGAGACTGGGCAAGAGGCAGTTTGTAAAGGAGGTTGTCTGTGTTCTTCACATTAATGAAAACCTTAAGCAAAGCTAAATTAAAAAGTAGAAGTGGAAAAAAAGAGCAAAAGGATATGGCATAGACATAATTGAAAGTTTTGGGCAGGAGACAGCGCTTCTGCAAGTGGTTGAGAAATTACCACCAACTAGATTGGACTAGTTCTGCATTAGGACATTCGAAGAGTTTTGGAGGAGTTTTGCTATTCTTCAAAGTGAGCTTTATTCCCCCTTGGATTAACAAATTAAGAATCTATTGCAGTTAACATTATATTGTTGGCACAAAGCACTCAACCAATAGCAGCTGATGAGAGGAAATAATTTATTTTGTCTTTCAGGCTCAACAGGAAGTTTAATGATGGCGGGAAAAAGGATGGCATGAGCAGAAACTCGACATCACCTCCTGGCCAACATCAGGTGGACAACAGTAGCAGAAGAGTTACCAAACACTGGCAAGGGGAAGCTGGCTATAGCACTCACAAGCCCTCACCCCAAAAAACTTGCCTCCAATTCACAAAATTGCTGCCAACTGGGGACCTAGCATTCAGAACACATGAGTTTATGGGAGACATCTGACTCTAACCACCAAAGTAGTCTAAGTGGTATTATGGAAGTATAAAAATGAAGGAAAGAGGATGGAGAGATTGCTCAGTGGTTAAGGTACTTGCCTACAATGCATAATGATCTTGGTACAATTCCCCATTACCCATGTAAAGAGTCAGATGTGCCATTCATGGTGATGCACGCCATTAATCCCAGTGCTCCAGAGGCAGAGTAGGCAGATCACCATAAATTCAAGGCCACCCTGAGACTACACAATGAATTTCAGTTCAGCCGGGTCTAGAGCGAGACCCTACCTCAAAAAAAAAAAAAAAGCCAGATGCACAAAGTGGGACATGCATATAGAGTTCATTTGTGGTGGCTGGAGGCCCTGGCACATCAATTGTCTCTTTCTCTCTGTCTGATCCATCTCTGTTTCTCTCTCTCTGCTTGTCAACAAATAAATAAAACATTAGAAAAAAATGAAGGAAAATAGGTCATGAATTTGCAGTGCAGATTTTTGGAAATGGACATTGGGCAACTTGAGGCAGGTTTGTTGGAGGCCATTGGTGGAGGCTCAATGGAGCCATGAAGATGTGCTGTGGGTTGCTGTGGATACCACACAGTTTTGAAGATGCCAGGACTATAGAAAGGCCACCAAGGAGAGCTGCTGGCTCAGCATGGATTTTTTACCCCAGGCTGCAAGCAGCTTAGTTGGAGAAATGGAATTGGAAATCTCAGAGACTTTGTTGCAGGTGCAGGAAATGGAACCACAATTCAATATTTGCCCTGCTTTATTTCTACCTTGCCTTGGTAGAATCTTCTTTTGCAGTCAGAATGTTTACTCAGTGTCATTGTATGTATTTAACATGTGTTCTAAATTTGCAGGCTTACAATCAAGATATTATCTCAAGTCCCAGAAAAGTCTTTGGATTTTTGAACAGTTTTGGGATTGGTAAAAACTATGGGGACTTTTAATGTTTAATTCAATGCAGTTTTATATCATGAAATAGTTGGCTGCTTATGGGAGCCAGGGTAGAATATGGTGAATAGTCTATTGGCTATATAGAATATTCAATATTCTATTGAATCATTTGTCTCTCATGCACTCAAATGTTTTAAATGTTTGATCCACAGATGGTGGTAATTTGGAAGGTTGAACCTTGCTGCCGGGTATGTGTTATTAAGTTAAGAGCTGGCTTTGTGGTGTTATAGCCAGCTCCCAATTGCCAAAGCCAGGCTCACTATTCTGCTACTACTTTCCATCTGCTGTGACAAGGAGGTGATGACTATGATTATGCCATGCTTTCATGCCACCATGAAACTTCCCCTTGAGACTGTAAGCCGAAACAAATTCTTTCCTCCCATCAGGTGCTTTTGGTTAGGTTTTTTTTTTCCTCCCAGCAATGTGAAGGTAACTACAAAAAGAAGAAAGGGTTCATTTTGCCTTACAGTTTCAGGGAGAAGTTTCAGCATGGCATGGAAAGGATGGTAAAGTGAAAGCTGGAAATCTCTTCTTGCTGCAGCAACTGGCAGAAAGCAGCAAGAGAGTGATCTGAGCTTTGGCTAAGAAGAAGCTGGGCTATAATACTCTAAAACCTGCCCCCAGCAAGACACCTCCTCCAGCTAGGTTACACCTCCAAAATTGCCACCAGCAAGGAAGCAAGTATTCAAAACACATGAGTTTATGGGTGACATCTGATTCATACCACCACATTCCAACCTTGACCCCCATAAACTCACAACCATCTCGTGGTATAAAATGCATTTGGTCCAACTTTAAAAGTCTCCATATTTTTTAACCAATCCCAGCACTGTCTAAAGTTCAAAGCCTCATTTGAATTTCAAAATAGTCTCTTAACCACAAGTTACACATAATGGCACAGAGTTAAATATTTCCTCTGAAAATATGGCATTCCAGACTGGAGAGATGGCTCAGCTATTAAAAGTGCTTGTTTACAAAGACTGATAGACTGGGATCAATTCCCTAGTACCCACATAAAGTCAGATATTCAAAGTGGTGCAAATATCTAGAGTTTATTTGCCGCAGCAGGAGTCTCTAGTGTGCTCTCTCTCTCCTTCTCTCTCTTTCTCTCAAATTAATTAATTAATTAATTAATATTTTTTAAAAATACAGCATTCTAAGGAAAGTTTGATTCAATGCAAGATGAAAAATCAGCATGGCAAAACATGAAATCCCTCAGCTTCATGTGACAAAATCACTGTGGTCTAAATTCCACCCCTCCCCTGGACTGCTAATAGCCTGGGGAAAAATCCATCCCAAGCCAGCAGCTCTCCTTGGTGGCCTTCTCATAGTCCTGGCATCTCCAAAAATCCTTATGTCTCCACTTCAATCCACTGTTCCATTCTCATGGCTCCAAGCCATGACTCCTCATGGCTTATATTCAGGGAAAATGACCCTTCTCCATATCACCTAGGGGTAATCTCCAAAAAACAGCATTACAAATCTAATGACTCTCTTTCCTACATTCTTCATACTTTCAAAGCAAGTACCAGGTGGACTACGCTGCCAAATTCATTGATCCATGGGTGAAAGGGACTATTTTTGAGGAGAAGGATGCTCCTTCAGCATTCTTCCTGCAGGCCCACTCATTTTAAGAGTCAACATTCTTCCTACTGTCCCAATCAAGAACAACTGGCCCAATCTCAATGGTAGCAATCAAACAATTGCAGATGATCTAGGCTGCATTCTACAGTCTAAAACTTTTATTACTTTCTGTGCTGTATCCTGCTTCTTCTCTATGTTCTGCCAAACACACCAGTTCATTACTTTTAAATTTAACTTTGCTTACATGCTCAGCACACAGGTAGAACACACAGAGTACACAAACTGCTTCTAGTTCAGTCCAGACAAAGGTATTCTTCCCATTATAAGCCAAGCCTCCACAGCTCTTTCTACATTTAGAAACATTTCACTAGAATGATTCAATGAGCTCTGTTTACAGCACTAAAAGTTTTCACATAGTCCAACGCTTCAAATCCTTCCATTTTTCTCCAGCAAATCAATTCCAAAAAATCAAAAGCCAGGCAGTCATGTTTCTAGCAGTAATGTCCCCACTGGTCTGTTACCAATTTTCTGTTGTAGCTACTTTCCCATTACTAGTATGAATCACCCAACCCAAAGCAGCTGACGGAAGGAAAGCGTTTATTTCCGCTTAACGTTTCAAGAGGAAGATTCAGTATAGTAGGGAATACTTGGTAGAATAAAGGCTAGGCATCATTTCTTGTTTCAGCTGCTGTCATAAAGCAGCAAGAGATTTGCTGAGCTCTGGTAAGGGGGAAAATGGGCTATAACACCCTAAAGCCTACAACCAGCAACAGATCTCCTCCAGTAAGGCTCCAACTCCCAAATTGTCATCAGCTGAGGATCAAACATTCAAACCACATGATTTATGAGTGACATCTGATTCAAACCACCTCATTCCTTTTAGGAAGAATCACTGGACTAGGCTATTATCAAGTGAATGTGTGGAAAAATTCTTATGAGTCCATTCAGGCTACTAGAAGTCTATTATTACTTGACACATTGACATTGATAAAGGCATACGCCATAGCTTAGAAGCCCAATCTTCAGGCTGAAAAGTGTTTAACCAAACACCTTTCACTGAAAAAAATAGAACTGGACATATTCACCTGCTTCCTGTTTGTTGAGCATTGGAAGCACTTGTTTTATTTTTCCCTATTTGCTTTTTTCCCCTTGTTTGCCATTTTTTTCTGTCATTTGTCTATCCCTGATACTATGCTAGAAAGTGGCAATAATCTGTTTTCTATGTATTTCAGAAGAGAAATAAGATACTCAATTAAGTCTTATGTATGAGGTGAGTGAATGGTACATAAGGAAAAATAAATATTCACAAAAATATTAAGGGAATTATTGATGCAGTTTTTTAAAACAAGTTTAACTCCATAATTATATACACATGTAGTAGAGCTTGATAGGTAAACTCTATGGAATTACTAATAAATGTCTGTGGATGAATGTGGTTTCATTACTTATTCTACATTACTTTATAATTTGCCATAGGATTATATACGCTGCTATATTGAAATATGAAAGTGACATAATTGACTATTAAGAAAATAATTATAAAACTCAGTAGATTCAATTCTGTCAAATAATGTAATCTGGGGTTTTACTAAAAAATACATATAAAGGCTAGAGAGATTGCTCAGTGGTTAAATGTGCTTACTGTACAAGTATGAGAGCCTGAGTGTGCCCTCATTCAGATTTCTAGATGCCACATAAAACAGCTGGGCATAGGCACATGTGCCAGCAACCCCAATCCCACAGAAGAGTAGAAAGTAAATACTCAATAAATCCCAGCAAGCTCTATAAACAGTAAAAAGAGAGACTCGAGCCCAAAAACAAGATCAGGGAGAACAGCAAAAGAGTGGGACCATTGATGTTCCACTCTGGCCACCTCAGGCAAGCGACCCCTGCCAAAAGAGAGTTTATAGATTGCCATAAAGGCACATGTATGTTTATGTACATATACCACAAACACGCACACATTAGACACACAGACATGCACACATACATACCAGCAAAACAAATACATATAAGTTATTTACACAAAATCACAACTGTAAAATAATATCATCCTTTGAATTAAATGCACAGCCTCCTCTTTAGCTAAGAATGTTGGCACTGTGCCTTTAAGAAGATTGTATACAGAAAGGTGTATATAGCTGATCTTGTAGCTAATACAAGACCACACCCAGGGACTCACGCATGTTAAAGAAGCACTCTACCAACTGAGTTCCATCCCTTGTGAACAAACTCTAAATTCTTGCAAATTAGAAATAAAAGGTCTACTTTTATTCTTTACATAGTTGTATATTTTACTTTTTGGAGGAAAATGTGTGTGAGAAAGTTACTTGATATTTTAAAGGGTTTTTATTAGACATGGTAGTAGGTTGTAATTTTCTGCCTATATTTTAAAGAAAAGACCAGATTGTAAATCCATGGGGCAGTGTGACTGACTGACAGAGTATGTTCAACCTACTGAAGCAAACAAACATAGGATCTGATTTGGGCCTCCCAGTCATATGTCTTATTTTCTCATAGTCTGCCCACATTGTCTTGTATCATTTCTCTTTTATTCTGCAACTTTGACCTAGAGAAAAAGCTAGAATTCCATTACTGTTTTTAATTATTTAGTCTTTGATTATATGTGTTATTGTTGTTCTTTTTTCTCTAATGTAGAGTCAGTCTCTCTATGTAATCAAGATTAATTCAAGCTCACTAGGTTGCCCATGCTGACCTCAAACTCAAGATCCTCTTGCCTTAGATTTTCAAGTACTAGCATTACAAACATGTGCCACCACATCTAGCTTTTACTGTACATTTTATCAACCAGTTGATTACTGCTTGTATGTTAGAGATATAATTAGGCCCAATAAATACCACCTTATCTCCACATTACTAATAGACAAATTGAAGGCCACAATATTTGGTATGAATAGTAATACACCAATAGACTAGGCATATTTTAGGATCATATGCAGTAATATATAACAACTCGAAACTTAAGTACTTAATATATGATGATATAAATTTACAAAGTAAATTTTGAAGGGAAAATCAGCAAAAATACCAAAATAGAAGGGAAAGTAAATGTTTCTGTCAACAATGACTACCCAGATATAAAACCATTACACATCTAATTTGATCAATACTATGAGCCAAATAGACCTACCAGGCATATACAGAACATTTTATCAGATGGCAGCAGAATATATATTCACCTCAATATACAGAGAATAGTCTCCAAGATATTAGATCATAAATGAGTCAAAATTTCAAGAAGAATGAAATCATATCAAGTATATCTTCTAAATACAATGGTATAATTGAATAATAGAAAGAAAATTCACGAATGCAAGGAAATCAGCAATACGCACTTGAATAAATAATGGTCTAGGAAAGAGCTCAAAAGAGAAATTTAAAAATTTTAATACAAACAAAAATAGAAATACATGTATTATAAAGCATGTAAGGTCTGTGTCTTGACTCATTAATTTACATTTGGATGTCTCATTCTTTCATCATGATTTGTTGAAAACACTATTTTTTCTTCACTGAATTGCCTTTGTTCCTTTGTCAAAAACAAGTGGATTATGTTTATATGACTCTACCTCTCAGCTCTCTATTCTGTGCTAGTGATATTTTTGTCTATTTTTAACCAGTAACATATTCTTTTGGCAAACTTTATAGTCAGATAGTATAAGTCCTCTGACTTTTTTTCTCTTCTATTGGAACGTTTTTCTTTTCATATATAAACATTAGAATCGGTTTATAAATATCCATATGGTTATTTACTGGGGTAGTGATTGGTTATAAAATGTATTTTCATCTCAAACATGCTCATTTTCCCCTATATAATTTTAATCTTGGGCTTTAAAATATCTTTTATATCTCTATAAAGCTATTTGAATATATTGAATATAGTCATAATAAATCTGAGTCATTTCTGAGTCTGATTGTTACTGTTGTCATTATGTATTGTTTGTCCATTTCATTTAGTGTTTATTAATTATTAGATAGGGACAGTTGTTATGAACTCTGTTTGGTTGGGTGTTGGATTTTTTTTAAATTTTGAAATACATATATTCACAAGGTTTTTAATTTTTAAAATATCTAAAAATTGAGATGTACTTAGAGTGAATTGCACAGACCTTTATAGAACATAGTTCAATGGATATGAACAAATGTTAGAGCCATGTATTTTAAACACCATCAACATGCAGGGCATTAGCTACCAACCTAGAGAACTCATAAATGCTCATTATTAGTTTACCTCCACTAGTACCAATCTTTTTGATTTATTAAACTCTAAATCAGTTTTGATATTTCTGGAATGGTGTATATATGAAATCAAGCATCATGTGATTTATGTATCTATTTTTCACTCTGCATGTTTCTGAGATACATCGTTTTTTTGCATGCATACTGAATTCATTACTCTTTTTACTGTAATAATTTTTAACATTTCATTGCTTCAACCTGGTTTGGGTTTAAGGTGCTCCTCTTTCTGTCTTTTCCTAAGGTGAATGCTTGAGTTTTTCTTCCAGTTTGAAGCTACAATGAACAAGACTGCCATGTATCTAGGAATGAGTCTGCATACATGTGGTTCACTATTGGTAAATTACCTCAGAGTGGAATTGCTCTGATGCATGCTTAATTTGGTGAGAAATCACATGTTTTCCAGGGAAGATGCACCATAGAACCATACCTACCACCATCTCCTGCTGTTTTGCATCCTTGTCAACATTTGGGGGGTCTGTATTCCATGGGATCTCCTCCAAGGCATATGGAGTGGCATCCCATTGTGGTTTCTGAAGGATTAAAGATATTATTTTAATGGTTTGGTTTTATAGTGTGCCTTCAAAATGCTCACTGTTGAAGGCTTGTCCCCAATAGTTGATCCAATCATTGACAGGTGATTGGATTATGAGGGAATTAATTTCATCAGCAGATTAATCCATTCATGGATTCACAATTTGTTAGCATTAATGGGAAGTGGTAGGACATAAGGTCTAGTTAGAGAAGGGAAGTCACTGTGGCATGTCTTTGAAAGGCATATTTGTTTCCTCAGCTGTTCCTCTTCTCCCTCCTTGCTTCCTAGCTGTCATGAGGTAATCTCCTTTATATTTCCAGGCTCAGTTACCATCACACAGCCAGCTAACTATGGACTAAAACTTCTGAAATTGTGAAGCAACTTAATCTTTTCTCCTTTAAGTTGTTTTTCTTAGGTGCTTGCCATACCCAAAAATGGCACTTTGTTGTTTTTTTTTTTCCTTTGCTTCTTGGTCACATAATGTCTTTTGTGAAGTTAATTAAATCCATTGCTTTCATTTTTTAAAACTCTTACCATTTGCCTTTTTCTTGCTGAATCATATAGATTTGTTTTCGTCTATTTTTTTGTTTGTTCTAAAATTCATTTGTTACTTGGAAATAATTTGACTTAGATATGACTTGAAATTTTGGTAAGTAGGTTTGTAGTTATATAATCTAAGTTTGATTATTCTCTGTTACAGAGATAACACCTTCCTATGCATTTGTCAGGGGAAAGACTTTTCCTGGAGTGACTCCAACACATGTCTTCTCCCCAGATTGGGCACAAATGATAGACCAAAGGAGGATTACACCAAAACCAGTTTGGTGAACAAATGAGTTTATTGGGGTTTCTTACAGAGCAGCATGAGAGGGCTGCTTATAGGAGTGAAGTCCCTCAAAAAAGCACTATGATGGAGCTTCTTATGTCAAAATTATTCCTGGGGTGCTCCTCCCTCAGACTTACAGAAAGGAATTACTACAGAGCATGGGAATCCACGAGCAGCCACACTACAGAGAGGTCTTATTCCACCCTGAATGACAACTTCCTTGTGGATGTTTCCAGAAGCTCCTTGTCCCTGTCCATAAGTATGGAAATACAGATCATCACTTCATCAGGACTCACTATATCATGATTGCCCCTGTGGATGCTCCTCCTTCACCTTCAGGGTGAGGGCTTACTTACAGAGCATGATACCCCAAAGCAAATTTTCAGTGGGGCTCACTACATTGGTATTAGCCCTGCATAAACTCCTCCACCCTGAGCCTTAGGTTGAGGGCTTACATAAAGAGAATGGAAACTCCAAAGAAACCACCCTTAGATGGAGCTCATTGTTCCTTGAACTTTCTTTCCTGTATACTCTATCACCCCCTGAGGTGACGATATATCACACATTCTTGCATACAGCCAGCACAGGGCTAGGTGAATCTCAGGTGGGGATCTGATGACCTTCTCTCATGAGCTGACCCAGCTGCTGTTGGTAATGCTGGTAATAGTTATTTATGCATTTCAGTGCAAAGGAAATTTGTCATACAACAACATTCAACCAAATATGCCCCGTCCAGCGGGTCAGGTTATTGAGCGAGACTCGAGGGGGGCACCTCCTGAAAGAGCCAATGGGGGTGAGAGGAGAAGGAGACCATGCGCATAAAGAAAGACAGAGTCAGTCTGAGTCGCGTCAAGGTCTTGTTTATTGTAACATGAGCCAAACTTTTATACTGTAAAGCAAGATGGGGAGGGGAGGATGAAAATTTTTGGTTGCTTAGTTTTGGTTGCTTAGGCAGTCCTTAGTTTTGGTTGCTTAGGCAGTCCGTCGACACAACAAATTTCAGGAACAATATCATGTTCCAGGAAGTTAATCTAAAAGTACATTTTGTGAGAACTTGTGGTTTTGCACAATGCCTGGGCGCAGTGAAGCTTACTGAAGTGGAACGGTCAGGTATAGCAACCTGCTGTTTGGTCCCCAACACAAATATCCAGTGAATTCATGTTTTCCAATCAGGATGGTGGGACCAGGTACTTTTCCCTTCACTGTGTCAGCACAGAGAAACTCTCTCTAATACTTTCAAATTGTCTTTTTTCTAACCCCTCCCAAGTCTGTGGTAATCTTTTCATGTCTATATATTACTATACATTTTGGAGAGGAGAGTGCATGGATATACAATGTGTGCATTGCATACTCATCTGTGAGTGTGGGGCAGATTGTCATGGTTTGATCCAGGTGTCCCCCACAAACAAATGAATGTGTTCTCAGTGATTGATCCTCAGCTGATGGCAGTTTGGGTTTTGCAACCTCACTGAAGCTGTGTTGTTGGGGGTGGGCGTATGGGTTTATAAGCCAGTTTCCCCTTGCCAGTGTTTGGCACACCTTCCTGCCATTGTTTGCAGTGCTGTGGCAGAGGTGATGTCCACGCCTCTGCTCATGCCATCATCTTCCCTGCCAGGATGGACTTTCACCTCGAGTCTGTGAGTCAAATAAACCCATTCTTCCACAAGCTGCTTTTGTTTGGGTTTTTTTTGTGCAGCAACTAGAAAGCTGACCACAAAAGATTTGATACCAGGATGTGGAGTCTGTTGCTGCTAGAACCCTGATTCTGTGGCTTTGGCATTTTGGAATTGATATACAGGAGGAATATGGATAGGCTTGAAATCTCAGCCTAAGAGATGCCTCACAGTGCTGTAAGTACAGTGTGATGTATCATTCTTGTCAGAATTTAAAGACCAGGATGAAGTAAGAACTGTGGACTGTGAGTTTGGTTTACGAGGGTGAGAAAGAACTTGATCAGGATTGTGCCAGAAGCAGTTTGTGTGAGAAGCTTGCTGCGTTCTGCCTGCCTGTGTCCTGGGAACCTGTGCAGGGTTGCTTGACATAAAGATGGATTGGTGTAAGCAGATGGAGATGGCACAGAAAGAAAGATCTTTGGGTCGAAACTACTGCCCGTTCACCTGCAATT
This sequence comes from Zapus hudsonius, assembly GCA_004024765.1. Lineage (NCBI taxonomy): Eukaryota > Metazoa > Chordata > Mammalia > Rodentia > Dipodidae > Zapus > Zapus hudsonius. The sequence continues at coordinate 4,434 of PVHP010015880.1, read as the reverse complement.
GTTTGAGAGATGACAACTATTGAGATTGGGCCAGCTGGTCTGCATTGGAAAAACAGGATGAATGCAGACTCTTTGAAGTAAGGGGCCTGAATGCTCTGTTCCCCCCTGGATTAGCATCAGATGGACAACACCAATATGAAAATTGCCAAACCCTGGCAAGGGGAATCTGGCTATAACACCCATAAGCCCACTCCCAATAATATGTTGCCTCTGGAAGGCTCTAATTCCCAAATTGCTACCAGCTTGGGATCAAGCATTCAGACTTATAAGTTTATGGGGTACACCTGAATCAAACCACTATTGCTTCATAATTAACCTTTCACAAATGTTCTTAATATATATGTATATATTAACTAAAGACACAACTTTTAAGGGTACTCCCAAAATAGTTTTGGAGAGGAGTGTAGAGTTTTAAAGGCCTTTATACTTCTGCTTTACAGATTCTAAGATTGCAGAGCTATCACTCTACAGATGTCAGCTAAGGACATAGAAACAAGGGAAGACGATAGAAAAGTGGTGACTCAGTCTTGTCACTTCTCAGCAGTAGCTCTCAGCCTCCCCCACAAAATGAGTATCAGTCTTGATATTTGCAACATTATATTCAATAATTCTACATCCTCAAATACACATACACACATAGAAGTGAAGGTAGACACACACTCATACGATCTTAACCATTAAATAAAATGAGAGAGAGAGAGAGAGAGAGAGAGCGAGAACACTTTGGTGGGGCAGAGAAAGTCATATGAGATTACATGTAAACCCCTGGGCTGGGATGAGTCTCTAACCCAGTGAATTGCTGTTCAGGAAGGCCAATGAGGTCCCAAAATCATTGCAGGCTATAGGGCTGGAAAGTGCTATGTAGGCTACTGGGGTAGGAGAGTCATCAACAGTCTTAACAGACAGTGGGTCCTGCAAAATACAAAACAAACTAGCCTGGCAAGATATGCCCATGGGAGCAACAGTCGTGTATAAATTATGGGGGTAACCAACTGCTTCCTGATTGAATGTGAGGTACCTTCAAGTGGGAAAGAACTCATTCCTGGTACTGAAAACCAAATCAAAAGCCAACAGCTTGGAACGACATAGGCCCCAGAAGGAAGCTACCACTATTCTTTAGGTCCTTGGATATGTTGAGTCCATCAAATTTTTTCTAACTGTTTATTTAGTCCCATTGATTACTGCTGTTCTCACCTGTGGTGAGAGAAGCATCTCTTTACAGATGGTGGTAAATACTTAGAAGACATAAGACCCAGGATGGTAATGAGAAGAACAGAAAATCCAGTGACAGAATGGGTTGACACATCTCTACTACACCCACCAGTGTCCAGAGAACGTTGCAGAGGAGGTAAAGAAAGAATATTAGTGCCACTCTCAGTACTAGCCAGAGAATGCTCACTATGGAGATGGTGGTAGACACATAGGAGACTCAAAATGGAACAAAGCTGAAAATAAGAGACTGTTGAGGGCTGAGCAGGTGTCTCAGTGGTTAAGGCACTTGCCTAAAAAGTCTGGACCAGAGTTTGATTCTCCAGTATCTATGTAAAGCCAGATGCACAAAGTGGCACATAAATCTGGAGTCTGTAGTGGCTTGAGGCTCAGGCATGCCCATTCTCTGTCTTTCTTCTATCTCTCTCTCTGCTTGCAAATAATAATAATAAATAAAAATACTGTTTTTAAAAATAAAGATGTAATGGGGGTACCAAAATAAGACTTGTTCATACAGTGTTTCTAATCATTAACAATAAATAAATTTTTAAAGAGAGAGTTTTTGAGACTAAACACTACAGGAGACATCTCTGTGATGTCCACCAAGGCCCAGAGAACATTGTGTAAGAGGGAGCAGAGAAAACAAAGAAGCCACAGGGTGGGAAGGAGTACCTTGGGGCACTGTCATCTGGACATGAACTTACTAGTGCATTTATAACCTCACAGTGGTTGTTGTCACCCTCACAGGAACTGAACAATCCTGAGCCCATCAACATTTTGACCTAGAATATGGAGGAATACAAAAAGAATGAGACATCAAAACATAAGGACTACTTGGAAAGAGAAAGGTGCTCAATAGGATAGGGAAGGGAACGGGGTACAAAATAGGATAATAGGAGAGGAGTATGATCAAATTACAATAGGTTAATGTATTAAAATTCTCAACAAAATACATGTTTTAAAAATTGAATTAAAATGAAAACAAGAACATAAAAATCTTATGGGATGCCAACAACACAGAACACAGAGGGACATTTATAGCTATGGAGCCAGTATATTTTTAAAAAATATTTATTGTTAATAATTAGATACATTGTATGTGCAAGTCTTGTGGTGGTACTCCCAATTCCCTCCTCCTTATCCCCAACCTGTTGGGGCCTTCCTCAGAAGAATTGCTGGAGCAAATCATGGGATAGGGTGTTATGAATTGTGCAAGAACTAGCCAGTTTTTTTCTTTGTATGTAGTTTTTGAGGGGGGCCATATTTCTGGATATTCTCACCCACCATGACTCTTACATTCTTTCCACCCCCTCTTCCGCTAAGATCCATGAATCATGGTGGGTGAGTTTTAAGCCTTCTTTATGGATGAAGTCTTAATTTTCAGTAAGAAAAATTGGCCATATCAGGTGACATGGGCCTGTAATCCACAAGGTTTAGGAAGGAGATTCCTTAAACTCAAGGCCTATCTGAGCATGAACTCAGGACCAGCCTGGTCAACTTTGCACGAACCTTTCCCAAAAATTTAAAGTTTTTAAATGGCTGGGGATATAACTCAGTGTTAGAGATATTGTCTCACATGTGTGGCCCTAGGTTCAATCACCAATACTTCAAAAGCACACATGTTTAATCCCAGCATTTGGGAGGCAGAGGTACACTGAGACTACATAGTGAATTCCAGATCAGCCTGGGCCAGAGAAAGACCTACCTCAGAAAAGCAATAAATAACTAAATATAAAAAAATAAAATGCCAAATCAATAACCAACTTTATGGGTTAAGGAATGAGAACAAAAAGAGAAAGAGAAAGTCAAAGCTAGCAGAAAGAAGGAACTTATACAGAAACAGAACAGTAATAATTGAAACAAAAAGTAGAAAACCAAAATAGAGAATTAACAGAAACTGATTTTTTTTTGAGGTAGGGTCTCGCTCCATCCCAGGTTGACCTGGAATTCACTATGTAGTCTCAGTGTAGCCTCAAACTCATGGCAATCCTCCTATCTCTGCCTCCTAAGTGCTGGGATTAAAGACATGCCATGCGCCATAGCACCCAGCAAAAACTGATTTTTTAAAAAAGTTTAAAAACATTGATACATTTATCTAGGCTTATGAGGAAGATGAGAGAGATAGAATGAGAGATAATCTAACTTACTAAAACCAGAGATGACAATGGGGATGTTATGGGCTGATTTCTGTCCCCCTACAATTTATATGGTTTTGCAATGATACATGGCTAACCTTGAGCCTCACACATGCTAGACAAGTCCCTTAATAAGGTTTCCTCCAACTTCTAATTGACATTTTGAAGTCCCAACTATAATAATCTCAAATGAAATTTTATTTGGCCTAGCATGGTAACTGTCATGGTTTGATCCAGGTGTCCCCCACAAACAAATGAATGTGTTCTGATTAATGGATCCTCAGCTGATGGCAGTTTGGGTTTTACAATTTAGCTATAGCTGTGTTGTTTGGGGCGGGCTTATGGGTTGTAAGCCAACTTCCCCTTGCCAGTGTTTGGCACACCTTCCTGCCATTGTTTGCAGTGTTGTGGTGGAGGTGATGTCCACCACTCTGCTGATGCCATTTTCCCTGCCATGATGGAGTCTCCCCTTGAGTCCATAAGCCTAATAAATCCTTTCCTCCACAAGCCACTTTTGTTTGGGTTCTTTCTGCACAGCAAGAGAGTAAATTGACTACAACAGTAACCCACACCTATAATCCTAGCATGTGGGTGGCAAAGGCACAGAGATCTCTCCTAAGTTTGAAGCCAGCCTAAAACTATATAACAGGTCCTAGACCAACCAGCACTATATAACAAGGCTTACCTAAAAAAAAAATAAAATGGAATTGTATTGGGAGATAGGGCCTTTACAAGTTAAATGAGGTTATTGTATATACACCAAATCCTGTATGTCTGGTGTCTCTGTAAGAAGATATTATAACGCATATGCAAAGAAGGCCATGTGAAGACAAAAGAAGATGACCATTTATAATCTGGTGAGAGACACTTCTGGGGAAGACGGCTGACTAGCAGACATGCCGTACACCTCAGGAAATAAGGGCCAGGGTTTTCAGCAGGGATCCAGGTCGTGGACACAAGCTGCGGCCACGCGCTGAATTCCAGACACCTCTGAGCACAGGATACTCATGACTGGAAGCCGCCAGCGTGGACCAGCACTCGCAGGAGGCAGTGAGTCGTCCAGGCAGGCTGTGCCAGAACAGCTTCTGCC
>PVHP010015879.1:0-36738 GCA_004024765.1 Zapus hudsonius | reverse complement strand
TGAGAAGTGAGAATCTGCAGACGTGCTTAGGATTTCCAACTTGATGAGCTCTTTTCCTTTATGGAAAGATGTTTTGGCCATTGACATGCCAAAAGAAGAACCCAAAACTATGCCTGATTTGAGGTCAAAGGTAGAAAAGAGAAATGACAAGGAGACGAATGTTTGCAGACAACATCTGCAAAGCAAGGCAGTAAAGATGGGTTTTATTGACCTGCCTTACAGAAGAAGAAATCAGTGTGGAGCAGATCATATCTTCTTTTGAATTTCAATACAGATGATGGAACAAGAGGGCATACATAAAAATTAGGGAAAATCTGATTTGAAACAGATGTCCAGCAGTTCTGCGTGGCGAGGCATCATAAATGAATGCAGGGAGTGTAAAACTGGAAGAAAAAAAACATTCAGGTGAATATTGAGCCTGTTAAAAAAGAACTACATATCATTCTCTTTAGAAGAGAATATGACCTGGGTGTGGTGGTGCATATCTGTGATCCCAGCACTCAAGAGGCAAGAGAGGATCATAATGTTCAGCTCAGCCTGACTTATAGGATGAGACTCTGTCTCAAAAAATTAGAGGCCTCCTCCATCCTCCATGTCAAAATGCTGATGACCCATAGTCCCAGCAGGAGGCAGGTTTGGGGGGACAGAGGTAGGAGGCTTGCTCTAGTTTGAGGCTATACTGAGACTACATAGTGAATTCCAGGTCATCCTGGGCTAGAGCGAGACCCTACCTCAATAGAACAAAACAAAAAATGTTGATGAGCTCACAACAGTACAGGTCTCATGGAAGTATTGGTCACTACTCTGAGGTCATGAATGCACCAGTCAGTTCATGTTGGGAGTACTGTGCCCCAAAATACTCCTTCCAACTTTTGTCATTCTTATATTCTTTCTGCTCCCTCTTCTACAGCATTTCCAGCACCTTGGAGGAGACCTTCTGATGGAGTGAGAAAAGGAGACAAAAGAGGCTAAGGCGATGGGAATACAACCAAACTGCAGTATGTTCCTACATTCAAATTCTCAATAAAAAATAAGAAATTTTAAAACTGAAAGACAAAAAGCAAGTATGAAAATCCTTACTGTAGTGCATGGTTATAATAAATATCTTCAGTTTTAATGCTAATTTTGTATAATTTTAATAACACAAATATCCTTTACTAGTAATAAAAGGATGAAAATAAAGAGTGGAGATGACATCTGGACAGGACTTGAGTTTCTGTTTTAGACTTCTCTATCACCCTACAGACTTGGTACTGAAGCTTCATTTGATGAATTTAATGATTTTCAAACTAAGAATAGTTTGTTTATTTTGAAAGCTAGACATCTGTAACATGGTCTTTTATTTTTAAAAATGCTACTCTTGTCAATGATAAAATTGTATCATGGTGCCTCTCAAACAATGTGCTTTGTTTTATTTAAAACATCACTAAAAATGAGCACCTGAATTTTTTTCTTATGGCTACTAGAAATATTCAAACCACATTTAGCACTCGATCAAGGCAACCTAGTCACTATGGATGGAAATAGTTTGGTTCCATACTCATTCTTAATCCACCCCTGTCAGTTCTTCCCATCTGTCTTCCTCTCCTCTCTGCAAGCATGTTTGCACTTCCTGCTTAGCTTGTATCAAACTTTTTAAGGGTTCTTAAAGGATGTGTGGCCAAAAGAAGTGTATTTAGTAATGTGATTCTTTCTGGCAAATTGTGTCATATAATATTGAAAGCTCTGATTCCTCTTGGTTTTCTAGACATCAGTTAGCAATGGCCTTTTCCAGACATCTGTGAAACACAGCTCACTGGATAGCCAACACTTCTGGTTCAAAACGATACTATATAAAAGTTCAATGAAATATCAAGAAAAAACAAAGCAACCATCAGATCTCTGTAAGGAATACAGAAAGTGAGAGTTATATGAAAACTCCCATTTGTAAAGCATCTATGTCTTCACCCCGATTCCATGGAGATTTAGAAACTATGCCCTCATAGTTCCCTGCTTTTAGGATCATGGTACCAAACTCCCAGCCCTTGTCAGAAACCGCATTTCATAACTTGCACGTGATTGTTGAAATTGATGTATGTTACACTATTCCATATGTCATGGAATGAAGAGGGAAGAAAAGCCTTTTCTACGTTTTCAAAACTTCTAACATTGTTTCTTCTTTCATTTTTATTCTTTTGGTGTGTTTTAGTCCACTATCAGAAGCAGGGTTCTACATAGAAAATGAAGCTTATCTGGGCTCACCATTTTGGAAGCTGCAAAGTACACACCCAGGAAGTCACCTATAGTGTTTCATAACATGACAGAAATTATCACATAACAGAATTATGAACAAGAGTGTCAAATAATATGTTTGGAGAGGTTCAAGCACACAGAGAGAACTTGCTTTATAACAATTCATTCTGGAAGTAAATAAATATTCCCAGGTGAAAGACAATGCTTTCTCAAGACTGTGCTGTGTTATCTACTTAACACTAGGCCCCTCATCTTAAAGGCTCCACTATCTCTCCTATTGTTCATTGGAGATCAAACTTCTAACACATAAACACTTGAAAAACAAACTATATCCAACCCATTATGTGATTCAAGAAGTTATTTTACAAAACTCATAATCACAAAACTTAGTTTATAGGACCCTATTGTTACTTGCTGAATTTCCTATTTTAACTTGTTTTAATTTTTATTTTTGGTGTTGTTGTTTCAAATATTTGGGAAAAAGAAGAAAATTTTAAAAGGACACATTGAGATTTCATGGTTGCTTGAGCCATTGTGCAGACTCATATTTCTTGTTTCTTTTTTTCTAATTGCCCTAAGTATTTGTGTTTTTAATCACTGTCCTTATATTACAGCAAATAAAAGTCTACAAACATAGAAGAGACTTACAGAAGACACTCATCTTCCAAGCACCATGGTTACTCATAAAAGTTTATTAAAAATATTGCTAGACTATGTTCAACAATTTTCAACATATTGAGCATTTTTTTCAAATTTATCATATTAAATTATGTCTTTAATGATACAACTCATTTTTAAACTTCTTATTGAAAATAACTTAGTAAACAAGTAAATCATTGACAACTAGTTCATTTTAGAGTAAACATTCAATTATTAACATTCTTGATCGAACAGGTATGAACTTAACAAGAAAAGTGACCATACATGTTACGTAGCCATTAAAGATCACAATATACTTGAAGATAGATAATCTTATATGAGCACCATGAAAATAAATTTTATCTCAAATTACAGGCAAGAATGGGGAGTTCAGAGAGATTCAACAATTTCCCTGGACCATTCACTGATTCCATGGGGTCTCTGGTTCCTTGTCTCGTAGCCATCCCTCATGTTAATTCCATTAAGGCAACAAAATCTCAACAAGATGACTCTGACAGTGTACAGTGGTTTTTTTTCCTCGGCTAAGCTGTATTCTTCACAGTCCTGTCTTCCCCTGGTTGCTTTTTGACCACAAATTACTAGAACTTCAATGTCATGATTGGACTGGGCATCAAAACTTGCAAAAGCAATATGGGAGTCACAAAGTCACTTCTTAGGATGGTGTGTGTTTTACCTCCTGAATTCCAGGAAGAAAAGTTAGAAGTCAGGAAGGAGGATAATGAAAAGCTGATGGGGTTTATAGTCCGCATTTGAATTGCCTTCAACCATACTATGCTATCAAAATAAAATCACTGCATTCTTTTTATTATAACATAGAATTACTTTCTAAACACTGCTAAGAAGCTAACAAAATAAAAACAAATGACTGAATAAATAATAAACAAAAAAGAGTCCCCCCAAAAGACCCAGTTGTAAGATAAGTCAAAGAGTTTGCCAAATGGGCCTGGGAAGATAGCTCAGTAAGTAAAGTTCTTTCCTTGCAAGCATGAAGGCCTAAGTTCAATTCCCAGAGCCCATGTGAAAACAATGCTGGGGAACTAGAGACAGGTTGATCCCTGGGGCTCACTTCACTGTCAGCCTGTCTACATGTGGTAAGTTTCACACATGAGCACAGAAAAGTAAACACACATATACACAAAAGCAAAGAGTTTATTATAGGCCTAAAGCACATATTCTCTTCATCAGCCATTCAAAAAATATTTATTATATTTTTTATTTGAGTTTTTTAATAAAAAAATATTGACTGCTTGCATAATTATAGACAATAAAACCACAATAATTCCCTTCCTACCACATTCCCCCCCTTAATTAGTCTCTATTTTGTTTTGATATCATTATCTTTTCCTCCCATTTTGACCGCCTTATGAAGGTAGTGTCTGGCAATTCAAAATAATGAATATTAAGGCCATTTTGTGTCTGGAAGATTGTGTTGTATGCAGTCCTACCCTTATTTGGCTCTTACAATCTTTCCACCATCTTTTCTAAAATAGACTCTGAGTCTCGGGAGGTGTGATGGAGGTGTCTCAGTACTGAACACACCACTGTCATTTCTTCTCAGCACTATGGTGAATGTTGAGTTATCCCAGTAGTCACTGATGTCTGAAAAGAGAAGCTTCTCTAGCCAAAAGTGAGAGTAGCATTATTATATGGATATGTACAGTTAAAAAGTATTCATAAGGCATTTGGTAGGCATAAAATACACATTAAGCCATACAACAGCAGGTGTTACTCCCCTAAGTCTCATGATCTGCCCCACCCTAAGCTTTTGACTACAGCTTCAAAACCAGGCATGGATTGATTCTCTTCTGTGGACCAGGCCTCCAGTCCATTTAGAGAGCAGATGGTTTCCCCCATAACAGGCATGCCACTATTGCAACTGTTAACTCCCTTGGACCAGCTGGACAATCTTAAGGTTTGCAAAGTCCACTGCTATTTACCAACATTAATGACTTCTCTCTCCCATAAGGCTGTTTGCATTTGTAGCATTTGTCCAACTTTCTGTCAGCTGGTTAATAGGGAGGGGGTTTCCAACTCATCTCCAGCTAGATTTCTCAGTGACCCACAGCCCAAGTATGTGTGGTCTTCAGCAATAGGGTCTTACCATCTCATTCTGGTGAGCAACCAAGATCCATGGCAGTGGCCTATAATGTTTTGGTGGTCTCAGGAACCTCCCTGGCCAACAACTCCCTGCAAGGTATCCCATCTCTAGCACTGAAATTTTTCTAGTAACAATCTATGGCTATTGGGTGTGCCATTATTTAAAGAAGTAGGTTCCATATGGCTTATTCTAAAATCTCTTGTATTTGGTTAACCCTTCTCCAACTCTTCCTTTACTCAATCCCATCCCCTGACCACAGTTAAGCCATTTCACTCCCAGTGGTCTGTTCATCTACTTCCCCATATACAATACCCATATCTAAGTCTCCTCTCTCCTCCTTCCTTTATAGCCTCTTTCTAGCTTCCTGGACTCTGCTACTGACTTTTACTCAATTTACATACAAACAAATCTAAACATCGGTAGCTAGGATCCTGCCTTTTAATCCCGTCTGCAAGTTGGTGTCTTTCAGTTGGGGCATTGAGGCCGTTGATGTTAAGAGTTATTATTGAAATGTATGTATTTATTCCTGCCATTTCTTGATTTTGTAGTTTTTCCTGCTTTTCTTCTCATGTGAGTGCTTTTCTTTCTCTTCAGTCTGAAGGATCCCTTCATGTATTTCCTGAAGAGCTAGCTTTGTAGCTATATATTCTTTTAACCAGTTTTTGTTGTGGTAAGTCCTTATTTCTCCTTCAATTGTGATGGACAGCTTTGCCAGATATAGTAATCTTGGTTTATAGTTGTTATTTTTCAGAACTTGGAATACATCACTCTAAGCCTTTCGGGCTTTTAAGGTTTTTGTTGAGTAATATCCTGTTATTCTTATGGGCTTACCTTTACAGGTTACTTGATGTGTCTCTCTTACTTCTTTTAATATATTTTCTTTGGTCTGTGTGTTCAGTAGTTTAATTATAATATGGTGAGAAGAGGTTCTTTACTGGTTTTGTCTATTTGATATTCTAAATGCTTTCTGTACCTGCATTGGCACCACTTTCCCTATTTTGGGAAAATTCTCTTCTATGATTTTGTTGAAAATATATCTACTATGTCCTTAGTGTGAAATTCTTCTCCTTCTACTATACACTGAATTCTTATGTTTGACCTTTTTATAGTGTCCTGAATGTCTTGAAATTACCATTCATACCTTCTTATTAGTTTATCTTTCTGCCACCTTGTCTTCCAGTTTAGATGTTCTGTCCTCTCCCTGATCCATTCTATTGGTGAGACTTTCTACAGAGTTTTTTTAATTTAACTTGCTGTGTTTTTCATTTCTAGCATTTCTGATTGGATTTCTTTAATTTCTAGTTCCTTACTCATATCTTGTATTATCCTCCTTATTTTCTTAAATTGGATTCATGTGTTCTCTTTCTAGAGTCTGAATTCTTCTTTGATTGCTTTGAACAAATTTATAATCATTATTTTTAATTCTTTGAGGTATTTCATTTAATCAGTCTCACTGGATGTCATGGAATGATAATTTTTTATAATTTCTTATGGAATTGTAATTTTTGGTGGAATTATGTTTTCTTGATTTTTTGTTTCTTGTTTTATAATGTAGAGATATTTGCATCTTGATTTAATTCAATGCTTATATTTTCTAATGATCTGCATATTCTGAGATGTGTAGAATGGAAGTTCTATATCTTTAGGGTGTGAGACCACGATGCCAGGTGTGGCTCATATCTTACTCCCAGAGTAACAACAGAAGTAACCACTGTGTTGTAGTTGCCTGCTATGCAAATATTCTAGTAGGCTTCATGGAGCAAAATACAGTCCTAATATCCATCTGGGCAATATGTAGATATAAAAAAGACCAGCAGAGTATTTAGGCAAGAGTGGAGATAAAGCAGGTAATTAACAAATCCAAAGTTCCTTGGGGTATGTGTTAAATCATGCCTTTAATCCTGTCAACTAGTATGCTTAGATTCCTGGTCTATAAATTGTTACAGGTTGGCTTGAGACTGAGTGGGACCCTACCCACAAAAAGACAGAAGAAAAAAAAAGGCTTCATCAAGAGATATCAAAAGTGACTTCACTCTTAAATGCCAGTTTATTTAAGAATAGCAAAGCTGTCCAAAAGTGCATCAATCAACTCTAACACATAACCTGCCCTGATATGAAAGGTGCTATTAGCACTTCCAGCACAGGCATATATTTGGCTCTGGAGTAGGTATTACCCTAGTATAAGATGGACCTCTCACCTGTGCTGATTCCCTCTTCGTCCTGTTGTGTACTTAGCTAGGATAGTTGGTTCCATGGATCTGCTGTTCAGATCAGCTGTGCTGGATGCTGTGTGGCTGAGGGGTGGCTCTGGACCCTTGGGGGTCCCCAGTTCTCCAGAGGTTTTTGATGCTGGAGGTTGGGTGAGGGGAGGGTTTCTGAAGCTGTTGAGGATTTACTGGGCTGGTCCCTGGTTTCTTCTCCTTCAGAAGCTGCCAGCTGGTCCCTATTTTCATCTTCAGGTTCCCTCCCCCCACCTCCATGTGAGTGGAGAATCCTCTCACCATGGTTCTTCTTGTGCTGGCTCCCACTCAGGCTAGGTGTGTGTAGCTCTTTGCAGCCAACCAATGTGGCTAATATTTTTAAATAAACCAAATCAATTTTAAAAGGAGAGAATGAGACATGGAAGGCCAAGGAGTAGGAGTGAGAGGCAGAAAGGGAAGGCTGAGGAACAGGAACCATACATGAGTTTTTTTTAAGAGAGTGTTTAAAAACTATAGCCTAGCCTGACCTGGAACTCTGTAGCCCAGGCTGACTTTGAACTCATGGCAGTCCTCCTACGTTAGCACCTCCACCTCTCAAAGTACTGGATTAAAGGCATGAGCTACATTGCCCCCTTCTAGACATTTATTATTAAGAACAGTTATTTCCCAGTGGAACAGGAATCAATGCCAATGCAAAGCTACTAAGAGATTTCTTTCTTCTTTTAATTTATTTTTTGTTGTTTTATATAATTATTTATTTGTTTATTTGTAAGCAGAGAGAGATTGAGAGAAGAGAGACAAAGAGAATGGGCAGACCAGGTTCTTCAGCACCTGGAAACAAACTCCAGATGCATGTGCTACTTTGTGCACCTGGCTTTACATGGGTACTGGGGAACTGAACCCTAATTTTCAGGTTTGCAAGCAAGCACCTCAACCACTCAGTCATCTTAGCAGCCTAATAAATTTCTTCCCTGGTGTGTGTTATCTCCTTCCTAAGGAGTCCTGAATTAAACCTGGAAAATCCAATTTCTAAATTTCCTCAAAATGATATTTACTCCTGGCAAAGATGGAAAATGGCTGGGTTTTTTTTTTTGTAAAGTTAAGCTTTTGATGGTATTTTGAACTTCTATGTATCTTGAACTAAACAGCCAGTATCATTTTACTCTTGACAAAATGAAAAAAGTGGCCACTAAGAAATTTAAATTAATTTAAGTTATTCTAAGCAAGAATGCAAAGTTAAAGAACTGACCCATGCCATTGCAATATTTAATAAAACCAGTCTTTAAATATGAATATTTTAAAGAAAGGAAGGAGATGAAAAAGAGAGGTACAGGAAGGGAGGGAGGAAAGGAAGAAAGGAAGGAAAGAGGAAAAGAGAGAGGGAGGGAGAGAGGGAAGGAGGGAAGGAGAGAGGAAGGGATGAGGGAGGGAGAAAAGGCTGAATGTGAGCCAAGACTACAACTTGACTAGCTACATGCCCTATAAATATCTTCCAGACAATTAATCAGAAAATAAAAAGTAAATAGTAGTGGATACCAATAGCTCAGTAACAACACAGCTTGTTTATTAATTCTTTAATAATTATCATCTACTTTCCTTAATGATTTCAAGTGGGAAATCAAAATGTCATTTCAATTCATTCTTAAAGTGTCATCTTGGCAGACAGTGGAAAGAATTAGAGGATTAAGTGGCCTGGCTATATATAAAACAAAAGCAGAAACATGAAAATCCCTTCTTCAAGTGATTGATTGATGTAATGAGTCTAATAACTTGCACACAATCCTTCATTCTTAGGAATGGATTGCACTTCTGGAAACAAATTTAACTGGTTAGGTTCACACCAGTTTCATTCTGAATTTTGCTGCTGAATAGGACCATTTTCCCCACACAGAGAGCAGGAGCCAAGCTTCTGCCTCCTTATTAGAGTTTGCTCAGTGTCGTTGAGGGTAAGCCAGCAGGCCTTGCAGAGAGAAGCCCACGGTCAAATCATAAAATGTTTCATATACCAGAGAACACTTTGGAGGCAACCCAAAGGTAAAATACAATTTCTACTCCTACAGACCCATGAGATACAAATAAAATAAGCTTGAAGAATGGTGTTTCTCAAAGTGAAGTCAGTAGACAGCTGTCTGAGAATTACCGGAATGATGAATGAAAGATGCAGATTCCTAGGTAGCCCTCAAGATTTGTACATTCTCAATTGTTAGAGCATTTTCATGAGGACACATGTAATTGTAGACTCTTTAAAAATTTTTAAAGCCACCATTCTCTCTCTTTTTTCACTATTTGAAAGTCTTCAAGCACACACTACTTTTAGATGTTAATGAAGTTTCTTTGAAGAACACTTACAAAACAGTTTTTTTAAGTAAAACCATTTCTGATCTAGGCGGTCATGGAATCCAAATGGATAGGGTACAAGAAGATGGAATCTGGAGAAATAATCTTCCAGTTTGCCAAGCAGGAAACTTGAATGAGATGGTTTAATTATTGTTAGGATAGGGCTTTTAAAAGTATGCTACAACATAAAACATGAATTTAAATTTAATTAAGATTTATTATTGACAATGCTTTCCAAACTCTACTTTGGTACTGATGACACAGGATTGAGTTGTATGCACAAAATACATGGGCAGAAGTATATCACCAACAAGCGGCTTCATTCTCTCCTGCTTCCACAATCTCTGCGTGTGCTAGAATTTATTAAAATTCCGTTACACTGGTCAGACTATTCTGAGTGGGATTTTTGTTCTTGGAGAACTCCATTACCCTTCCAATAAGGAAGCATTCAATTACCAAGCTATTTCTGGTACGAAAATAATTTTCAAGCTCTGCTTTGTAAACACTGACAGATAGACCACAGAAGTCTCCTGAGCTACCTTGGAAGCAGTCCAAATGTATCTCAAACACGTCTCACTCATGTAGAATAAATATTGAAACCATTATTTCGAAGAAACTATTTTTCTAAGTTGATTGTGTTTCAACGTGAATGTCAGAGGCATTACCTTGAAGGTTGAAAACTTAATGGTATGTTCAGTGAGGTCACAGGTTCTGAACAAAAATTATAGACACAACTGCCTTCTTCCCCTTGTGCTCCATGGGCTCTGCTGCTCATCTTCATGCATCCTCTGTGAAAGAAGGGAAGTGGCAGGAAGTTCAGAGCTGAGCTCTAATCTGTGCTGACATTTAGACTTCCATCTCCCTTCAATATTCCCTCCGGAGCTGGCACTGACCAGGGATGGTCCATGGGCCAATAATTCCTACAGCAAATTTTTGTAAACAGACTTATTGGACTACAGCCACTTGTTTACACAGTATCCATGGCTGCTTTCCCATTACAAAGTTTGAGCAAAATCGGAGTTAAGTAAGGCCACAGAGCTAAAGTGCTACTAGCACTTTGCAGATGAAGCATCCCCATCATTGGCCCAGTCATCTCAGAAGTGATTCTTACCAATCAGAAGAGTATTGAGTTGGTGGATGCTAAATATGTTTGGTGTCTAGTTCATTGGGACAGATAGAATTATGTTCACCAGAGAGTTAAGAAAGAAGTGAATTCAGCAGGAACCTCGGGAATAATAGGGTGTTGCGGTCAGCTTTCTAGTTGCTGCGCAGAAAGAACCCAAACAAAAGCAGCTTGTGGAGGAATGTGTTTATTTGGCTTATGGACTCCAGGGGAGACTCCATCCTGGCAGGGAAAATGATGGCATGAGCAGAGCGGTGGACATCACCTCTGACACAGCACTGGAAATAGCAGCAGGAAGGTGTGCCAAATACTGGCAAGGGGAAGCTGGTTTATAATCCCCAAAAGGCCCCCAACAACATAGCTCCATTGAGGTCATAAAATCCAAAATTCCATCAGCTGAGGATCAATTACCCAGAACACATTCATTTGTTTGTAGGGGACACCTAGATCAAACCATGACATAGGGTCTCTAGTGGTTTGCTGAACCCCATGCTGGAATGCGATCTTTTTTATATGTATCTTTATTATTCAAAATTAGATACAGTGTATGGGCAAGATATTATGTTGGTATCCCATTTCCCTCCTCCCTGTCCCCAACACACTGGGTATCCTCCTCAGTGGGCATGCTGGATCAACCTATGGGTTAGGGTGTTATGGATAGCACAGAGGGCAGCCAGCCTCCCCCTTGTGTTGTTGTCCCTCAGCGATCTTTGTAATAAAATATTTATTGATTGTATAAATGGAGGAATGGTGACTCCATACACTTTGTGCATCTCGCTTTATGTGGGCACTGGGGAATGAAACCTGGGCCTGCCGCCTTTGGAAGCAAGTGCCTTTAACTGTTGAGCCATCTCTCCAGCCCTGAGGCATGCGATCTTTCAAGATAGGGGATGCTCTGGCAGAACGGAGCAACTTAGACCAGCACATAAATCAGGTTCATAGAGAGCTAAAGCAATTAAGAGGGATTGGCCATAAAGAAGAGCAGCCAGTGGTGCCTGTCTGGGTTACTTGAAAGTGAAGGGACAAGATTTGGGTCAATTTAGAGTCTTCGCAGATATGCAGACATCCCTTCCTCATCTCTTTGTTCATCTTGCAATCATACACATAAATTCTTTTTTAAAAAATTTCTTTATTATGAGTGAGTATATACATTGTATGTGCAACTCTTGTGAATGTATCCCCTACCCCCTGGGGTACTTCCTGGGTGCACATACTGGATCTGTCCATAGGTTAGGGGGTTATGAACTGCACCACAGGTAGCCAGTTGTTTTTTTTTTTTCTTTTTCCCCCCTTTGTGCGTTTTTGCTGAGGGGAGCAATGTCTCTGGAGAGCCATTGGTAATTCAGTCACACCTTTCTGTCTTCAGCTGATGAGAATTGACTTGCCGGAAAACCATGTGTTTGCCTGAAAAGAACATATAGGCAGTGGTTCCAGGTAACCATGGATTGTCTGAGAAGAGGAGAAGGAGGTGGTTGTCTGAGAGCAATGCCACCCAGCGTCACTATAAACCTGTGGCATCTGACACTCTACCTGAAAGTTATGTAGTGTGTGAGATTCTCAGTAGCTGGGCTGCCCAGAGATTGTGCAGAAAACTCCAAACAAGCATCTTCCATGAGTCATCACTTACCCTGGGGTGGGCTTTTCACTAATGAAGCTGCCTTTGATTCCTCATTGCCCCTATAAGCAACCCCTCATCATGCTCTGTAAGTAACCCCAATAAACTCATTGGTTTACAAAAAAAAAGAAGAAGAAGAAGAAGAAGGTATGCTATAGAAAAATCCCCTGTGTTTTCATAAAGGAAAGCTTTGGAGAAATCTGTTTTTCTTCCCCTTTCTATTCCCAATTTTTGGTGGATGAGGGAGTGACATGAACTATGTAATATAAAAATCAAACAATCACCTCAAAAAATGGGGCAGAGAACTAATTAGGGAATTCTCAATGGAAGAAATTAAAATGGCCAACACTGGTGTAAAAAAATATTTGACATCCTTAATCATCAGGGAAATGTAAACTTAAACAACCATGATATTCTACCTTACTCTTTCCAGGATGGCAATCATTTAAAAAAATCAAATGATAATAACTGTTGGTGAGGATGTGAGGAACTGCTATTGGGAGTGCAAATTTGTACAACCACTATGAAAATGAATATGGAAACTCATGAAAAAGATGAAACTAGAGCTTGCAACTCACCAAGCTAATCTACTTCTGGGCATCTACCCTAAAAGCTCCTCTCTTCACTGCAGAGAAATTTGATCAACCATGTTTATTGCTGCTCAATTCACAATAAGTATGAACTAGAATCAACCCAGATGCCCATCATTTGATGAATGGATAATGAAGATGTGGTACATAGACACAGTGGAATTCTACTCATCAGTAAAAAAAAATGATAGAATGAAATTTATAGGAAAAGGGACAGATCATACTAAGCAAACTCACACAAGCACAGAAAGACAAACATCATATGTTCTCCCTCATATGCAGTTCCTATTCTGGAATAGCTTGAGTTGCAGGCCATACCTGAGCAGCAACTTGAGGGATAAACAGTAGGGTTGGAAGAGTTTGGGTGGGAGGGGAATGGGAGGGTCAGGGGAGATACACACAGAACTAAATCCAAAATGATTTGGTGCCATAGAATCCTTCTTCCTTGATAGCAGATTAAAAGATATTGCTCTCAACAGGAGTATGGGTGGGTAGGTGGGGGAATCATCTACTAAGAAGGGTCTAGGTAGGAATGGAATGAAATCTAACCCTGAAACATTTGGCTCTGGCTTATAACTCCCAGTACCAGAAATTGGTTACAATCTACATTGAGCTGTTGATGGGAAAGTCCTATGAGTTCCCAAATAAGACAGTCTTCTGCTTCAGGTGAGTAATCAAGTGCTTTGATTACTCACCTGAGGTAAAGGATAAAAGCCTATTGCTGAAGACACCACATGGTACTAACACAGAACATAGAGAGATCCAGCTGGAATCTGGAAGGAAGCCTGTTACCAGATGGTTAGCCTGTATAGTGCTGGAAATTTCTACATGAGCTGCTGGGAGGAAATGGTCAACAATGTTGTAAACCCTACCAACCAACCTTAGGCCGATGGCTGAGATCCTGGCAAGAGAGGAGCCACCACAGTCATATCAGGGAGGATCCATAGGGAACCCAGCAGACAATGACAGATGAAAAAGGGACCTATAACCACAGCCATTCAATCAACACAGGATAGGCCAATGAGACAGAAACCAAGGATTTTTGACACAAGGACCCCTAAGCTCGCAACATTAAAGCAGCCTTAATACTCACCCACCACGACTCAGGGAACTGAGCGGAAGAGGGGGCTGAAAGATTGTGAGAACCATGGTGGAGGAGACTACCCAGAGGCATGGCCAGGAGAACCTGGCCGAATACTAGGCTATCCATGGGCCCCTGTCACAAGGACTGATCCTGACGACCCACGGAGGAGGATATCCAGCTGGTTGGGGAAGTGGGGGGAGCATCGGAGAATTGGGGATAACAACTCATTGTTTGCCCATTAAATAATGTAACTCATTATGGACAATAAAAAATAAAAAACAAAAAATTTTTAGAAAAAGAACATTATCTGTCTTGTTGATAAGGAATTTTACAAATACCACAATGATTGTGTTGAGGGGATCTACTTAGCAGAAATGTATTGAAAGTCTGCCATGGTAAGCAAGCAGTATGTATGTAAGGAATATCAGACAGTAGCCTAAATGACTTCATAACTTACTAATAACTTATTAATCTATCAAGAATAAGTAGGCACAAGTAGAAAATAATAAAAACTGACAGCAATCAAAGTAGGGTTTTAAAATTTTTAAAAATTTTTAAAAATTTTGAGTTCTTCTAAACAAAAAATGGGAGTCTATTTAACATTAGCATAAACTATACTTAAACTGGGGCTGGGGAGATGGTCCAGTGCATAAAATGCTTGTCATGGAAACATGATAACCAGTGTTCAGACCCCCCCCCCCCCAGCACCCATAGACATGCTGGGCGGGCATAGCTGCCAGCCTGCAATCCTAGTGCTCAGTCAGCAGAGACAGGATCGTCTGGGCAAGGTAGCTAAGTAGACTAGCTGCCTGGGTGAGTTCAGGGCTCAGGTGAGGAATGGCACCTCAGGACATAAAGAGAACAATCTAGAAAAACACCTGGTACAGGTATGCCCATACACAGGTACCCACTCACACATACAAACAGGCACACATGTGCACAACACACACACACACACACACACACACACACACACATCTGTCAAAAAAGATTAAACTTCAGCTACCATTTCAGTCATGATAAATCTCTAAGTCCACTACATATCTTTAACGAGTTCACTCAAAACCATTTCAGAGCAGTCTCAAACCTTACCTTGAAAAATTAGGGGTAATGGGGACAGGAATGTGGCCTCCTTGCTATTAATTTATTTCCACATTGTTAATCATATTAGCTTTGGTTGCTGTCAAAAGACTTTTCACACTTGTATATTTCATTCAATACAAAAGCCAGCCAAATGCATAGAAAGATTTAACAAATTAAACACACATACCACATACTACACCACACCACACACACACACCACACCACACCCCTGAATCACATATCCTGACATACAACTTAATTCCACATTGTCACTTTAAAGGAAATTTTTAATCTACTCTAAACCAGAACATTATTATTGATAAGAGTTACTGGTGGCATTCAGTAAGAATCCATTTAATACGGCCCAATGTGCCAGAGGGAAAAAAAAATAATTAGATGCAGATTTCTGAATCTCCTTTTAACCAAGAAAGCTTATCATGCAATAATTAGAGGCACACTGAGGATCCAAAGGCAGAGACCATTTGCTGTATAGATCTATAAACTGGATATTGGTGTTATACTGGTGCCAGAACTCCACTGGAAAGATTAGCTTTCAGTTCCAACCCTGCTGAGGAAGTTCCCGGAAGGATGAAAGAGCCCTTCAGACAAAGCGAGATGCTCTTGCTGATGGAGCCCTATTTGATCACTTTCATCTCTGCGATGCATGGAAAAGGAGCCCCTTTCCTGCCAGCTCTTGGCACTGTGTCCAGGGACAGACATAAAGGGAGTCGAGGCAAGGCCAGCACAAAGGGGAAGTGCTTCAAGGCAGCAGCCTATTCCAAATGAACAAATGGCTGGCGGGAGATGTTAACAAGAAGAGCTTGAGCCACAGCGGTGAATAGAATGGCCATGAGTTCATAATAAACCTGAAAGACACAAGCGAGGATGGCTGCATGCAAAGCAGGGAAGGCTTCCAACTGCTGTGCTAGCCAGCTCTATTCATCCCGAGGAGCCCTCCTACAAAAAAGTCCATTCTATCGTCTCTCGATGGGTCCTGTCTAATGGGAGCAGTATTGTGTCTGACACTGAGGGTAATTACCTCATGAGAATTTCACATACAGAGAAGTAAAGTCTTTAATTTTCCGCAGGTGTCTTGGACACATTCTGCATAATTCTTTCCCCCCAAATGAGGCACACACACATTCCAACTCCGCTTTCTCTTTGGGATGTTTTGCAGTGGAGGACTAAGTAATCGTTTATCTCAGACGTTAGGAAAAGAAGTGCAGAGTACAGATCACAAGTGGCCCTAACGCCTTCCCCAAAAGAGAAAAAATAGGTGCGCATCAACACACACACACACACACACACACACACACACACACACACACACACACACACACAGACATCTATTGCAGCAGCACTCCTCTGGGTCACAGCCATTAGCAGCTGATAGGTAGGAACCATCTCCTACACATTAGTTAGGAGAACTCCAACAGACTGTAACCCTGCAGGGAGACCTCAGCTATTAACCCTTGCGAGTTCATGAAATTTAGAACCAGTTGAAATTATACAGGAAAGAGAATAAATGGAGAGGGCAGTACTTAAGGCTGCTTTATTTCCTGAAACAATTACACATGCAGCATGTTTTGTTGATTTATTCCAAGCAGACTCTTCAGCCAAACCTAAATGGATTACATTTTTTTTTTTTGCTGAATTACACGTAGGACTCTTTTAATTAACATCACATTCCTTTTGTATAACAAAGAAAGCATCTCCTGAAAGCAGAAATATGACAAGGGAAATATTTAATATGCTTAGTAAAATATGCAAAGGCGGGGAACCCATTCTTATTGTTCGTCAATATTGAATTAGCAAGAGCATAAAGACAAACTGAAATAGGTCAAACTTCACTCAAAATGATGGAAAGATAATTAAATGTCTCTTGAATTTAGTGCCTTACTAATAGAGATGTTCTTATGTAGTATAAAAACAAAGATGAAGATTTTTTTCCTAGGGAATGGACCATTTTTAACCCTATATTTTCTTAAGATGCATAATTAGCTAAGAAACAATGGCATGCAAGATACCACACTATCGTTCTTGGAAAAAGAACTAGCTGCATTCTTTTCTTTCAAAGTTGGTTCTACCTCTAAAATGCAACTAAAATGTAACTTTATGTTACAGGAACTATGCCAGCAATCAATTACCTCTGCTCTCCAAAGGCTGATACATAAACAGTGTCACCTTCAGGCTTCTTTCAAGCCCAGGTGTCTTAAACATTATGGGACATTTTGATTATGCGCAGAAAAGTTAAGTGAATTGAACAAGAATTTGTGTGCATGTGTGTGTGCTTGTGTGTGTGTGATGTGTGTGCATGTGTGATGTGTCTGCATGTGTGCGAGTGTGCATGTGTGTATGTTGTGATGTGTCTGCATGTGTGTGATGTGTGTGTACATGTGTGTAATATGTGTGCATATGTGTGTGATGTGTGATGTGTGTGCATGTGTGTGATGTGTGTGCATGTGTGTGTATGTGTGTTGTGTATGTGGTGTGTGTGCTGTGTGTAATGTGTGTGTGATGTGAATATGCATGTGTGTGATGTCTGTGATGTGTGTGCATGTGATATGTGTGATGTGTGTATGTGATGTGCATGTGCCTGTGTGTGTGATGTGCGTGTGTGTGTGTGTGTGTGTGTGTGTGTGAGTGTGGAGGTCAGTGACCAATCTCCTTTGTCAGTATTTGCTCTCTGCCTTATTTGAAGCAGTTCTTATTGTCACCACTGCATTGATCAGGCTGGATGGCCTGTGAGCTTCCAAAGGTACTCCTGTCTCTCTCTTCTCACTGCAGGGACACTGAGATTACAGACGCTCAAACAGCATCTAGCTTTATATGTGGGTCAGGGAATATGAACTCAAGTACACACGTATGTATGGCAAGCACTTTATTCACTAAGCCATATCCCCAGCCTGACAGGATTTTTAAAAATATACCTCAATTTCAGCAAAATTTAATATGTCCTTGAAAGTGAATTATTGTGAACTTTCCTTTTGATAGGAGGATGTAAATCATCAATAAATTATTGCAGGACAGAATATAAGAACATGTTCATACTCCTTACCCTTTTCCTCTCTTCCTCTCCTCCTTCCCCTCTTCTCTTCCTCCTACCTCCTTGTTCTCGCTCTCTCCTTCCCCCCTCCTTGTAAAAGTCCCCAGGACCTGCAGCAGTCACTGCTTCTGATTCATAACACATTGGTAAAGAAGTTAGCCATGCTCATGTGATGGTCTCCATGTGTCCTTACTTGGATGAAGTCTCTGCATTTTTTATGTTGAACTAAAGAGATTATAGCAGAACCTAAATGATGGTCATTTATTTTTCCCGGCTGCTGTGTTCTGAAAGGAACATAGAGATTATTCTGCCATGGTTAGCCTCCAGTACACTGTGGTCAAATCTTTATTTCTAGGTTTCTTTCTATGGTCTCCAGAACTTTAGAGGTAGGAAATGCATGCCACATCTGAGAGAGGCAATTGTACCTTTACTATGTACAAAATTGAGTGAAACTTGGCTCTCAAGAGCCAGGGCAATTCTGAATCAGGAAAGGCTGCCACATTTGATTACCAGGTTCAACTCTCACCAACAAGGCAATTCCAGAATCAGCCAAGTTACTTGTGGATCCTGCATTCCGTCAGCCAAAACAACTATGGAATGGATGTCAGGTTTACTATACCTAATTCCCAAGCTCCTAGGGATAGAGGGTGTGTCAGTCATTCATTGGTGTGTTTGATAAGGTTCAGGCAGTAGGAGGAGGCCTTTCCATGAGCTCTTCATATTCACTCTCTTCTGAATGAAGAATAGCCCTTTGCTTATATTCTTTACCCTTGGGACAAACTTGATACCCAAACCTTTAAAAGAAAGAGCTTAACTTGGTTTTATACAAACAGTGTAACCAAGCAATTTAAGTCAGTTGTCAGAGAGATTAGGTCAATAACTAGCAATGGCAGTTTCAATACCATCCTCCAGCTAGAACTATTTTGTAAAAAGCAAAAAGTGTACCATGTTCAGATTTTCATGGATTAAAAAATTAAATTGGAAATTTTGAAAAGAAAAGCAAGACAGAAAGAAATAAGCAAATGTGGAAAAGGTTACAAGTATAGAAATACATTTCTGATTTAAAAAAAAGAAAATCTTGCTGGATTTTAAAAAGGATTATACATGGTAAAGTTGATTGTTCATGAAGTATAATTCCAAAATGGATATAGAGAGAGATAAGGACAAAACCAGACAGCTAACTATGATGTAAAAATGATTGTGAAAGTTAAAACCAAATAAATGACGGCATGACTAAATTGGCCACAATTAAAGGTCATTAAAGTTCTTGAGGTCATAATTTAACACACTGATATAAAACTAAAACCCAATTCTCGGTGTATAAAGTAAGGTCTTGTCGATCTTAGTAACATTGGAAAAAAACTGATTTACAACAAAAAGATTTTTCTCCTTTATCAATATAAATGTTTATATTATTACTTAGTTTGTAATGCTTTTAACTACTTAGGAAACTAAGTCTTAATAGAGTTAAGATTTATTTGAATCTGTTTTTATCTAGCATTATATACAATAGCTAAAGTGAAAAATCACTACTCTTCCTTAAAGACTGGGGTGACTGACCATCTGCGTATTCTGTAGTTATACTTTGAAGAAAGGACACTGAGCTTAATGGGGCTACAAGGACAAAATGACAGCCTGTGTCTACAGGAGCCCTAGAATGCCAGTTCTGTATGAGGAGGATTATTACAGAGGAAAACGTCTTCAATGCCTCCAAATAAAGCCACGTAGCCATAAGATTGAGATCTATCCCAGCACATTGGTAAAGGAAAAACCAACCGTGCCTAGGAGCTCCTCCTAAGTCCTTGAAAGTAACCCTGAGGAGTCTCAAGGGATCTTAACAGTAAAAAGAAAGAGTTAACTATTGCCCTGCAGGTCTTAAACACCCAGAAGTAAAGTATAGCCTAAATGTAAAATAATTGGTAAGCAGACAAAATGAAAAGAGCTGGACTAGATTGAAGAAAGTGACCAGTCAATAATGGAGGTCTTACAGACACCCTCGCTGTCACACAGGCAGTACACTCTCAGCCACCCCAGTGATAATCAGACACCCATGCTTTTCCTAACTGTACACAGTGTTTCCTCCAGACTGAAGCCTGACAAGTGCTTTAACCCCCTAGCCTGGATATGTGTCTGCTTATGGGCTTTTAACTCCCTGCCATTGTCCATTGTAGGCCAGTAAAGGAATTTCTTGATTTGGCCTCCTGATAGCTCTTCAAAGTGATAATGGTTCTTCCTGTACTGCCCAGATCACTCACTATGCAGCCAAATCTCAAGGTGTTGGATACGATCTTCACTGGTCTTAGAGATGTCAGTCCTCTATGTGGTGGTCAAATTCTAAAATTATCTATAAGAAACTTTTCCATGAGACTCACCTTACTGGGAAGGTAACTTCTAGAAGTCCACATAGGCCCTGATCACGATTTTGAGTGTTTTAAGGACATCATGTCTTTTTTATGTATGGAAGGTTGCATGTGTGAAGATGCAGATGCAGGTACCCCATGCACACACATGCAGAGGTCAGAGGAGGATATTGTTTTTCCACCTTAATGTCTTGAGACAGAGTCTCTGGCTGATCCTAGAGCTTCTTACTTTTTGGTTAGACTGGCTGACCGGTGAGAACCAATGATCCTGCTGGCTCTAATCCTGTTACATGAAACATTTTCTCTAGGGAAACATAAACATATATGAGATGTCCCTTTTAGCGAACAACTTTGGAATCAGGTCTCTGGATTTTCATTGTGGAATTGATTTATAGTTTGTATAATCTTAGTCATCATTTCATTCATCTTTAGGCCTTGTGAACTCAACTCCTTTTCAGCTGTATCCCCTCTCATTTACAGTCAACCCCACAGCAGACAGTCCTACAACAATATAGTCCCATATAATTGGGTCCCCTAATCACCCTTCAAGTCAGCAAGGGTAGAAGCCATACCCTTCTATGTCACAGTTCAGCCTGCCATAGATAAATCAACTCAATGTCCATCTTATAAATGACCTTACAGTGCCAACTTTTGAAAGAGAGAGTTATGTACCAAGTTAGATACTAGGTTATTGGGATGATACCTTCTTCATAATTAACAGCTTGTAACAAAGGACTAGAACTGTAAGGACTTTGTATATACTGATCAGAGGAATGGGACCTGAGTCATATCTCTGTCCCTGGCAGGATACCTGATATTTTAAACTTTGGACAAAGCAATAATTCAATAATTATATAACCTGCCTCCAATAAGAACAATGTTAGTAAGCACTAAACACAGTTGAAACAGAATTTGAAAAACACAGTATAACAGAGTCAAAGTAGAATAATTTTTACCAATACCCATAATGCTCAGTTTGGAGGTTTTGTTTTGTTTAGCATAAGTGGGTTTTCAAATACCCCAAACCCTTGGCAATTTAGAACAGACTCAGGAAAAAAGTATTTCGTCTTATTCGAGAATTAGTTCCAAACTAATACAGATGATGGAATAAGAAAGCATACATGGGAAATAAAATTTGAAACAGATGGCAGGAAGCCTGTATGAAGAATTATACATGCATAGATGATCCAGCCAAAGAAAATCATTCTGGTATAAACACTGGGTTCATTCAAGAGATAGTTAAGAGTAAGGATAAAGTAAAACCGTCTCACCAATAAATGGTTATCATGGTAAATCTATTTTATAAAGTTACTATTTGTGATATAATTCATATTAAGTTATTCTAGCCTTATATGTCCTTGCTAAGCAATGAAAACAGGGCAGGCATTATTCAGCCTTATTTGCATGCAGTAATTTCCACATAGGACAATGTAAAAGCTTACTGCTAGAGCCACACCATTCATGGGTTTATGACAATGGCATAAAAAGATGAATGAAAGCTCAGCAGATAGCATGTGCTCAGTTCAGAGAGCCAAGTCCTTAGTAACATTTACATTATGTTCCTGTCTCTGAATAGATCTATTTTGAATGGTTTGGAGGCTAGTGCATTCTGGGAGTTGTAGTCAATCTGCTAATACAATTTACCTTAGACTTCCTTGTGGCTGTTTGATATACTTCACATACCATAAAATAAATAGTATAAGCAGTAAAACAGCAAAATGGATTATACTCTCCACACTAAAAATATATATAAAGGTTTTGCAATATACAAAATCAGATTCAAAAGGCTAATAGGAGATTTATGTAGCAGGTCCCTGATGTCTCCATTTCCAGTTCTAACCAATGTCATACAGAATTGATTCTTATGCCCAGACTGTCATCTTTAGCCACATACTCCAAAATAGTCAGGTTAAATTAAAATATCCTCTTCTTAAATGTTTATTTTTCAGTTTTATTTTGTGTTTTAAATTGTATGAAGGTGAAAGAACCTTATTAGACACTTATTAGATGCTGGGCATTATTCAATAGACTTTATTTAATCCTCAGGATACTCTAAAATTTCAGGTAGTTATCCCTTTTGTGAGGAGGTTAAGTAAAGTTTTCATGTCTATAGAGTCAAATTCAGTCAGTTAATTGTCATGTTATCTTATCATGTTATATTATTTTTCTGTATCTGAAACGTTTACAAAGAGCTGATTCACTAGTGCTCCCTATTATATAAAAACAAAGTCTTTTATCAGGAACAATTTCTGATAAAAAGACCTAAAATCTGACCCATTTATCTACAACACTATTCTACTTAAATTCATATAAACAAAAGAGTGATTTAAGTGTGTGTGTGTGTGTGTGTGTGTGTGTGTGTGTGTGTGTGTGTGTGTGTGTGTGTATTTGGGTGTAGTTATCACCATCCAGAAAAACCAAACTTTGCTTTACAAAATCACTAACCTACTATATCACATAGCAATACTGTAGGTCTATAACATATTGCAATATTATCATATTATCTTTCACAGTCATCTTATTACCATACATTTCACTAGTTATTTCACTGATAACCAACTCATGTTGCTTTTGTCTATGTATGCTTTAAAATTTTTAAACCTGTAAGCATTCCTTATTCAAAAAAAAATGAAAAGTTAGAAATTTAAAAGTAAAAAGTTTCAGAGTCAATAGGCCAGTGTTCTTCAAACTTCCTTATAATCTTTTTTATATCTATATAGCCTTTAAATATAACCAATGACAATGTTTGTAAAAGTATATATAGATAATGTCATATGTGTATATGTGTACATATATGTATCAGTAGTATTTACACTTGTGTACATGTATATAATATTCACAAAAGTATGCATTATAGCTATATTTGTTCATATGTGCATATATATATATGCAAATAGTATTGATGTATGTGTGTAGATACAGTATTTTATGTATTTTCTGTCACCTCAAGACTTTTGTGGAGCATTTATACTAGATGGCATTACACAAGGTATTGCTATTGATACCTACTAATATGTAATTATATCCTATTTTTTGCACCCTTTTGCAAGAAGTTCAAGTAAAGCAAACAAGTTGCTAATCAGTGTGCACAATTTACAGTAAGAGTGTCCAACTCCCCTTCCTGTCTTTCCCTGGTTGGTGGACTCTCAGTGTGTTAATCAGTATTCTCCAGAAAACATAAATAGAGCCCTCAGGAGAGGATGGGTGCATCTGAGTGCTGAGAGAGAGAGACATTTCAGGGAACCTGGTCAGGCAGCTGGATCTAGCATTGGCAATGCTCTCATTGAGACCTAGACAATCCGGA
This sequence comes from Zapus hudsonius, assembly GCA_004024765.1. Taxonomy (NCBI): domain Eukaryota; kingdom Metazoa; phylum Chordata; class Mammalia; order Rodentia; family Dipodidae; genus Zapus; species Zapus hudsonius. The sequence goes on along the minus strand of PVHP010015879.1, from coordinate 13,005 downwards.
AGCAACAAGGGAATCTGCTAGTCTTTGCTTAAGTCCTTCGTTAATTCTATGAGGTCTGATTACAATGGAGAAGAATCTACCTTACTCACAGTCGACTGATACAAACACCAACCAAACCTTAAAACTCCTTCCCAGTAACACCTACACTGGTGTTTGAACAAATGAGTACCAAAGTCTAGCTGAGCAGACACAGAAATGAAGTGCCATGGCACAGCTATTAATATAAAAATTTAAGTCTGTAAATCTTGTATGTTATATAAATCTAATATCAGTGACAATGGTTCTGCTCTCTTGAAATCTAAATGCACATTTTATATCTTTAATATTTCTACAAATCTTAGTTCACAAAGTTGGAATAATTTGTGAGCAAAAATACTTCGCACATAATAAACATAACTCCACCGTAAAATAACACTGTTGATACAAAGGACATTCAAATGATAAATTAGCATTTTAGCCCACATGGAATGCTGCAGGATCCTACACCACATGTCACTGGTGCAACAGCAGAGAGAGTGTTGGCCTGATGGCCAGTTCTGCTATGGACCCCTCCAAACAGGCTAATGAGCAGGAAAATTAGGAATCACCACTGTACTCCGCAACAACATGTCAACATCAACTAAGGATCTGATAGCACTGCTTCCATTACATCACTCTGCATGGGCACACCTAATGTCATTATAAAACTCAGATTGGAAAGTGCCAGCGTTCTGGCAGGTGGTTCCTGCGCAGTGTCAAAACCTTGTGTCACCTGAGGCACTCTGGGCAAACTTCTAGACTGCCAAGAGGTCCACTAATGTTCCTGAACTGTTGCATATTTTCACTGCAAAGATAATAAGGACAGCAGGGATACTTGCATGCATTTGCATATCTTAATCATTGTCTTCCTAGGACTGGTGAAAGTTTTAACTGTCTCACACAAAATTCTGCTATTAAAGTCTTGTATTGGTTTTGTGGTCTGAGGGTGGTGTTGACATTGGGTTGTATTGAACTGCTCCATATACACAGCTATTAAGGCAAATTGCCAATACATATTCTTTTCTTAAAACAAATTTTGGGGCCTAGTAATTAAAAATATTATCACAAAACACTTAAAAAATTATAATACTGATTTCCATATATTGTCTATTTAATGGATTAAATACAAATAAACCTGTACTTAAATCTTTCAATTATATATATAATTGAAATATATAAATCTCTTGGGTTTTTCTATGAGACTGACCTTTTCTTATATATACATGTAGTCAAACATGCCCCATCAACAAGCATATCATCTTGAAATGGAGAAAGAGAAGTGCTCAGCTAGAAGACAGCATTAGGCAGAGCTCACACTAAGGACCACAGTAGTTTGGAAACCTCTCAGTTTGACCAGGAACAAAGCTTATGGTAGTTTGAATATTAAATGTCCCTCATAGACTTATAGGGAGCAGAGCCATGCTGGAGGAAGTGTGTCACTCACTGGTGGAGGCCCTTAAGGTGTTATAGCCTGGCTTGGTGCTCTTGTGTGATCTCTCTCTCTCTCTTTCTCTCTCTCTCTCTCTCTCTCTCTCTCTCTCTCTATCTCTATCTCTCTTTCCCTCTCTCCTCTCTTTCTCTCTCCTTCATCCATGATGATATGATGTGCAGGACTCCTGTCCCTCTGGAACTGTAAAGCAAAGTAAACTTTTTCCTTTGCTTCTGGTCAGACATTTTGCCCCAGCAACAAGGAAGTGGCTGACAGAGGACTTCACATGAAGTGTAGCCAAAGCAGTCTGTGAAGTGGTGCAAAGATTACAAGACATTAGGAAAGCTCATGGCTTTGTCATGATGCCCTCAGAACAGAAGGCTCTTGTTTAATCTCACTGTGATCAAGCCACCGTGACTGCAATAGATGATGTACCATTGGCTCGTTGACTTGTATCCATCCAGCTTCATTGAGGACTGTAGGAGACAGAGTAATGACTTCCCAAACACATCCACAATACAATCCTTGTAACCTATAAATATGTTACTTTATATGACATAAAAAAGCATTGCAGATATGACTAAAAATCTTGAAATGGAAATAGTACCCAGTTTTGCCTAATAAAAGAGAGACAGGGTGACAGAGAAGGGAATGTGTGTAGACAAACTAAGTTCATCAAGGAAGGTGGGCAGCCTCTTCAAACTAGAAGAGATAAAGATAGGAACGCTTTTGTAGAATGTTTAGAAAGACCACATTCCATGGACATCTTGACCTCCAGACTGTAAGAAAATAATGTGCAATATTGCGGTAACAATGTGCCTAGTATTATTGGAAATTCTCTACATTAATTCAATAATTTCAGCCTATATTATTCAAGGTCTGGTTAAAGTATTATATTTCATCCTCACAAGATAAGTTAAGATATTTCACATTTTAGTCATTTCAACAACCCTTAAAATGTAGGTGCTAGTTTGATTCCCATTGTACAAGTATGGAAATCAAGTCACAAAGGGGGAAAGGAGCTTGCCCAACTTTATACAGTTCTTTGTCAACAAAGCCTGAATTGGAACCCAAAAAGCCAGGTTGCCTCTTGATTGAAATCAGGGCTTTTGTTATGCTCACAAATGTATTAGCTGTCAAAAACAGTATCTTAGTTTGTGTTTTCCCTCAAAACAGAGCGTTAAAAAAGGTTTGTTTGCAGAGTTTGTTTTGGGTAGTGAGAGAAACAGAATTATGAGAAAGGGAACTCAACAATTAGGCTTCATCCCTCTGAGGAGCTTCTGAGAAGTGTGGGGAGTGAACCTTAAAACAATCTTCTTGAGAGATAGAAAGGAACCCACCTGCTCTCATTGCCCACTGATTGTAGGCTTAGCTTCTCACTCTTTCAGGACTGTGTACTCACCAGAGGAGCTGAGTGGCTGGCTTTCTACAGATTCCTACCTGGTGAGACTCAATTCAGGCATGGTGATGTTCTCTGAGGTTACACCTGCTCTACATGCTTGCAGTAGCAAGAAATGGAGAAAAAAAATAAGGATAAAGTTGGATTTAAAGAGCGTCTAACACAGCTGGTCTTTGGATTCCAAGTTCCAAATCCTTTCCACCACATCAAAATGCATGTCCTCAAGCCCTTGTTTTTGCATCTGGTATTTTGAAAGGTTAGGTTTCTGTGAAAACAGTTGACCAAGAAATGTAGTCTTACTATACATTCCATAAAAGGTGGGTTGCACTATTTTATATGTATTGCCTTTGCACACTAATGGGATATTAAATTCCTAGAAAGTGGCTATAATAACATATTGCAGTATCAAATTCAACAATGCATTCAAGGCAGAAACTCAAAGACTAAGTACTGATCAATGTCCCTTTGATTTCAACTTCTCAGATATTAGTTTTATTAGTAATTACTACCAGAAGTCAAATATTTCCACTAGGGATTTTTATAAAATATGTTCTTCACATTTTATGTTCCTTTCAAATCTGTTACCATTATTTCTTCTTCTAATTTTAATAACTAAATGTTATTCATCCAAATGTAGCACATAATTTGCCTGCCGTTGGACATGAGAATCACTAAAGACCAAGCTGGGAAACCTTGAAAAAATGTTTCTTTCCAGATGGATCATAATTCAAACTGAATAACAAAAAAAAAAATAAATCCTGAGTACAATTCTACCATTGCATCTCTATGACTTTTATAAAGAGCATTTCTCAGTTGGGGAGCATGAACAAAACAATAAGCCATGCAAAAGACAGCAGCATTGCAATACAAGGTAATATGGTGCTGGCTATCAGTTATTAATTTGAGGCCAATTATGTGGGTGTAATGGAAATTAGATGGCTGCAATATGTTATCTGGCCAGTAAGTAAAAGACAGTCAAATGTTTTCTACATTAGTATTATAGGAAAATTTCTCAGGATATAACACTATCTTACCTCATTTCCAAGTAGAAAATATATCCATGAAGAAATGTTTAACAAAATAATAAAAAAAAAACAGAGAAAGTAAACTTCAATTGTTATATGTATATTTCAATTTGCTTGAGACTTTAAAATATTTTCTTGGTTAATATGCCATGAATACACCATGTAAGCATTAGCATAAAACAAAATAAAAAATACGCCAATAGAAATAATAGACATTGGTAACCACAAAATTAAAGCCTGAATATGTTTATCATTGAACAATACTAATCTGCATAATTGGCTAAAGACACTTTGAGAATTTATTCTTGAGCATGGTTTCATTTAATAAACAGATGCCTATGAGAAAATTTCTATATTCATATATCATACATGAATTATTTTTATTCTCATGGCTTTCAGTTTAACTTGTTGGCATAGAAATGTTTCCTTCAGTGTAACTGTAAACTGCTTCAAAGATTGAAGATAATTTATATAACTTATTAATAACTAATATTTTACAAGGGTCAATCAAATGCATGAGAGTTTGGAAGCTCTAGATTTCTGTGAGGGTCATTAATCATGATCAAGTTCATCTTGAAAAAGAAATCCCTTGGCAATGAAAAGAACTATTCAGCTCTGGTAATAAATGATCAATTCACAAGAAAATGTGGGACCTAAGATTTGTGGCTCATCAGAAAGACCTGTATACCATAATCATATATATTTGCTTTTAAAATATAGGGCAAGGGACACCCTCCCCTCAAAAAATGTTACCTGCCAACTCAAAAGACTAATGTGAGCTCTCAAATTTTTAAAATCCTAGATTCATAAGAGTTATGAGAACAGGAATGCCCTTTGGAGGCCCAACATAATCAATGTTCAAACATCAGAAAACAGAAATGTAAAGTCTATTTTTCAAAGCTAAAAATATGCTTATTAAAAGTAATATTTTCAAAAGTTAAGTAAATATTTTTTCTTGATTCATTAGAAGAAAAGATGCTATCACATTTCAGTTTCAAATTGCAATTCTGGATAGAAGTTGTCTATTCATCTTGATGCTATTTTTCTTCATGTACCACTTAAAGTCTAGGTTCCCACAGTGGAATTTCAGGCTCAGACTCTAATTGCTGAACACCAGAAGGCATGGACTAGAGAATAAGACTCAGCATGCCTTCGTAATGCTGGGATCACCAGGTGAAAGAGCGGTTTGCTCCAGACTGGCCCATCTCAGGCTGGGTGAAATTACATGTAATTTATCTTGCAAGGATATTTTTTCTACCATCTGTACCAAATAATGAAGTAGTCTAACCGTAATAAAAGACATGCAAGTAACATCAGGAAAGATATTAGATTCTAAAGAACCTGAGTGCAGAGGTATTGGGAAACTAGACGAACAGAGATCAAAAACTGAAAGAAATGTAAAACAGAAAACTTCACAAAACATAAAGACTCAGCCATTCCACATCCCATCTAATAATTAAACAAAACATCCATTTATCATGTTACGACCTTTTGAATTCTTACTGGATGGAATAGTGTCTAACAGTGCTCTGAGAAAATTCCCTTGGATCTCTCACACTAACTAATCTCCAGAGATGCAGGATGACTAGCCAGGCTTAGGTGGAAAACAATCTTTATTCTCATTAGCTTGGTAACACATAAATATGTCAGCAATGCCATGTAGGACCATTGGACTAAAAGGAATAGCACACAGATCTCCAGTTTTAGCAATTGCCCATTACATATTTATTGTTCTTAAAACCTCTTTCCATTTCAGTGTGAATACTTTCATCACATACATTTCTTCCAGAATTCTCTTCAGTGTTCAGTGTTTTTCAGATTTGCTGTTATCATTACATGTGTGTCCTCAGCTGAGTGGTATGCTGAAATCCCAGAAGGAGAAAAACAGGGGATAGGGAAGCAGTGATAGAGCCTAGTGTAGGAGATAAGCTCGCCTGAGCTTAATGCTGAGCCCCCAAAGGCTCAAGTGACAATGTAAGAAGCAGTGTTGTGAGCTGAGCTGAAATGAGCAAAGTTACATTTGTCTAACTTCCTTTCCCTTACCTTCAGTGATGGTAACCCAAGTTCCCACAGGGACTACCGTCAGATAGGAAGAACATAGAATGGCTGGCCACTGCTCAGGCAAAGAAAGGTCAAAGCTGGAATCGTGGGGCCTCTGAAATAAGGTGTAGATTGAATAGGTCAAATCCATAAAACCCAAAACCCGTTTGTGTGTGTGTGTGTGTATGTGTGTGTGTGTGTGTGTGTGTGTGTGTGTGTGTGTGTGTGTGTGTGTATGAGACTGGAAATTAAGGCCCTTGTAGACAAAGTTTGTAATTTTTGTTTAAACTCAAAGATGAACAAGCCCAGCACCTGAAGAGAGACCAATTGGAGAGTTTGCCTGGTGTTTTTCTAAAGGCGTTGAGCAGGAGGAGGAAGATCATCCACACTAAACTCACATCAGGGTTCTTAAATGCAAGCAAAGGAAAAAAGAAGGTTCAGGTTTACTTGAGAGCTTATGACATCTAGGACGCCTCACATGCACAGACAACCTCTAAAGCCACAATGGTAGAGTTAACATTGCTTTCCCATGATGGTCAATTTCAGGATTTTGTTTTTCAATACAAAAATAAAATTATTCTGACATCATAAACATTTAGAAAGATTACTAGGTGATGAACATTGGAAGAAATCAAGAGAGAAAAAAAAGTCCAGATATAAACATTGCTATTTTTATTGATACCTTTATTATCCATAATTAGAAACATTGTATGAGCAAATCTTATGATAGTACCCCCATTTCCCTTCTCCCTGTCCCCAATTCACTGGGGGTGCTCCTCATTGGGCATACTGGTTCAGTCCATGGAATAGGGGGTTACAAATTGTACAAGAGGTAGTCAGTCATGTGTTTTCCCCTCCACACACACTTCGTGTGTCGTTGCTGAAGGGTGCCATGTCTCTGGATATTCTCCCCCACCATGGCTCTTACATTCTTTCCGCCCCCTCTTCTGCTCAGTTTCCTGGGTCATGGTGGGTGAACTTCAAGTCTGCTTTATTGCTGAGATCTTAAGTGGCTCTGGACTTCTGCTTTTGGTTGTGTTGAATATCGTTGGTGTCTGTCTCATTAACTTATCCTGGGTTATCTTACTTGCTGTGATGATAGGTCTCTTGTTTATCACACCACTTTCTCATAGCTTTCATTTGGGGCCTACATTATAGGCCATGGTGGTTCATCTCTTACTGGGATGTCAGCCAATATCCTGTGGCTTGTTGGTGGAATTGGGTTGACCAAGGCTCTCTCACTGCCTCTTCTAAAAAATACAAACAGAGTCTCCATGAGAGACCCTGAGATCAGTATAGGCTAAATGAGACACACATTGCTAATTTGGCTAGATTCTATTGGGTGTAGCCTCTGTAGCTCTCTGGTAGTGGGAATTTCCCCTTGGGGCCCCGGTTTTTGGTCCCCATAAGATTTTTCCCTGGATCCCAATTCCAGTTAGGGGTTCCTTGTCACTGAGTGGATCTCTTGGCCAATTTGAAAGCCATTGTATACCCCCTAGGTTTTGGCACCACTACTGAACAAGTCATCACTTCTTGACTTGCTGATCTTTACCATAAAGCAGTATGTTCAGCATTCTCATGATATCATTCTGAATTGTGTACCAGTGTTCTCTGCTTTCTCCAAATATCTTTGACCAATTTCCCCTGGCAGCTCATGTAGCACCTTCCAGCTCTACACATTGCCACTATCTGGGGACAGGTTACCATTCTGGATCTTGCAGGTTCCCTTGGTGTTGTGCGATGATTTGCTGTGGTTTCTTCAACAATAGGGTCTTACCTTTGGCCTGGGTCAGGTATTCGAGAGCTTTGACAGAAGCCTGTCTTGTTTTGGGGACCTCATGGGTTTCTTTGATCAACCTCTCAGTGTGGGAAGGAACCAATAACTGGGAATTGTAGGTCTGATCAGTATTTCATGGGGTTAAGTTTCCTCCCATTCTATTCATGGCCCCTCTTACCAGGCGATGCCCACAACTTCCTTGAGACCTTACTGTATGAAAGTAAGGATTTTATGGTTTTGATTCATTATTGGTTTAGCTTATTGTATAAGACCCCCTCCTTCCATTCCTTCTCTCATTCCTTCCATCCCATTTTACAGTCTCTCAATTCACCTATCAGGTTTGCTTGCAGTTTAAGCTTAATCTGGTTAGGAACCACATATGAGGGAGAATATGCTGTGTTTGACTCTGTTCTTGTGTGAGTTCCCTAAGTATAATCTTCTCCAAGTCTATCCAACTTTCTTTAAATTTCATTATGTAATTTTTCCTTTCATCTGAGTAGAATTCCATCATACAAATATAATACAACCTCGATATCCATTTGTCCAGAGATGGGCATTTGGGTTGATTCCAATTCTTAGCTATTATGAATTGAGCTGCAATAAACATGGTTGAGCAGATGTCTCTGTGCTGAGGCATGAAATCTCGAGGGTAGATTCCCAGTAGAGGGATAGCTGGGTTGGTCTCTATATCCATTCTATTCAGGAATCTCCACACTCTTTTACATAGACGTTGTATACGTTTAAAATCCCACCAGCAGTGAATGAGGGTTCCTTTTACCCCCACATCCTTGCCAGCACCTATTATTGTTGGATTTTTTTTAATGATTGTCATTCTAACTGGAGTAAAGTGAAATCTCATTGTAGTTTTGATCTGCATTTCCCTGATGATTAAGGATGATGAATACTTTCTTAAATGATAATTGGCCATTTGAGTTTCCTCCTTTGTGAATTCTCTGTTGAAATCAATGCTCTGTTTTGTAAGAGGGCTATTGGATTTTTTTTAGTATTTATTTTTTGAGTTCCTTGTAAATTCTAGATATTAGACCTCTGTATGTGTTATAGCTGACAAAAATTATCTCCTAGTTTGATGGTAGTCTATTGGCTCTGAATATGGTATGTTTGTCTGTAGAGAAGTTTTTAAGCTTAATGAGATTCCATTGGTTAAGTGATTGTTGCACTTCTTGGTCTACTGGGGGTTTGTTCAGGAAGTTTTTCCCTATTCCTATCTTGTGGGTAGTTCCTTCTGTTTTTTCTTCCAGGATTTTCAGAGTTTCAGGGCTTATGTTCAGGTCTCTGATCTATTTGGAGTTGATTTTTGTGCATGGTGAGAGAAGTGAGTCTATTTTCATTTTTTACAATTATCTATCCAATTTATCCAGTATCATTTGTTGAAGATGCTATCTTCACACCAGTGAACACTGTAAACATGGCTATTTTTGACATCTTTAAATTTATTTTTAATAACTGAGAAATCTTAGCTAAAAAATTACTTGAATCTATAAAGATTAATAAGCAAAACTATTGAGTAGAACATTTTATTAGTTACTTTCCCATTGCTGTGAAGAAATATCTGATCAGAAGCAACTTCAGGGAGTTTATTTTCATTCCTAGGGAATGTTTCATGGTGAAGAAGAAGGCAGGAGAGGAGCTGGAGCCAGTGAGTCTTATCTGAGCAGGAAGGAAGCAGGAGGAATACAAGGGCTGGACTGTAGCTCCACCAGGCTCACCCCCAGTGACCTGCTTCCTCCAGCTATGCTTCGCCTCCTTTATGTTTCCACCATCTTCCCCAAAAGTACCACTGGCTGTTTTTAAGCACAAGAACCCACTGGGGACATTTTATATTCAAACCATAACAAAGTTAAATAAAAACAACTTTGACATAAAAGATAGAATTATAAACAAAAATTAAGAGTAAACTCAAAATAATTCATTAAGAAGACAGATTATCTGTTAAGATGTGAGTTTCCCTATATGAGTAAATGACATTTTGTATATTATTATTATTATTATTATTATTATTATTTGGTTTTTTGAAGTAGGGTATTGCTTTAGCCCAAGCTGACCTGGAAGTCACTATTTAGTCCCAGCGTGACCTCAGACTCATGCTGATCCATCTCCCTGTGCCTCCCTCCCGAATACTGGTACTTAAAGTGTGCACCGTCATGCCCATCTGTATTTATTATTTCCATAGTATTTTTATTTTACCTGGAAGTTCCCTTTGTATGTGTAGAATTGGAAAGGATAAAGCTCTAATATCATAGTAAGAAACAACTAAGAGCCAAAAATACTGAGGAAATTCAGGCTATTTTATGGAGCTATGTATTGTTTCTCAGGAGAAATATGCACTTTTTCTAGAAACTCGTTTAGTTACATGGGCGCTAAATCCTGTGTCAGTAGGAACAAGCCAGGGTTAAAGTGCAGTTTTGCTATTTCATTATAGTACAAGCACAACTCTCATCTCCACAGACTTTGAAGAGAGTATTTCTGTTGCCTACCTGAGGCAGCTGGGGAATTATATCCTAAGGTTCAAACCTCACTTATCTGAAATGACTGGGAAATGAACAAACCAATCCACTTTACATACATACATGACAGAATTTGTCTGTCACTTGACCACAAACTCCTGAAATCAATCTCTTCTCATTTTGCCCACAGACAGAAAAATCTCTAGAAGGTAGCCCCTCCAAGGTAAGCACATCATAAGGTAAAATCTTATTTGAATATCTTATTATTTCAATAAGCAGAAAATAAACTCTCAGAAACAAATTACAAATCCCCACAGTGTGACAACAGTCCCGTGATTTTGTGCAGACTTCAGGCATGGCCATCTAAAGCAGGAGTCCTAGACAATCCAGACCAGAACCACGTAGCTTGATTGAGTTAAAAAAGACATAAGCAAGCTGATGGAAGCCATGAGCACTAGCGTGTATTTCGGAAAGGACTTCCCTGAGCATTCAGCTAACTACTACCTTAAAATAACTGCCTATTTTCAGAGTCCAAGCAAAGGATTAAACCAGTGGCAATGGCCATATTATTTGCCTCCAAACACTAAGGTTGGTTAGGCATCTGTGGTTAAGGTCATCACACCAGGGTGCAGGGCATCCTGTCTTACTGAGCATTTGCAGAGGTTGGTGCTTTAAGGAAACACAGCAGCTTTGGGGCAGGATCAGCAGATTAAGACTTCAGTTGTTGTTTGTTTGGTTTTTGTTGTTGTTGTTGTTGTTTGTTTGCTTATTTAGGTCATTTTCCCTCTTTTATGTTTTCCCCACACACATACCCATGGAGGCTTCATACCAATGCAGTCATTAGCCAATGGTGATGAGTCTGGTGTCTGCAAATCAGATGCTGTCTTTACTCATAATTCAAATGACCAAAATAAATGCAAACCACCCCTTCAACTGTAAAAGGAATAGATGTTCTTGTGACTATTTCTCCACTGGACTGGCAGAGTGTATATGTGCGCTGTGCATAGGTCAAGTGAGAACCTTTCCACATAGTAGCCTTCATTTTCACTTTATTTCACTATAAAAAAAATAAGAATTTCTCATGTAAAGGAAGAGGGCCAGGTTTAGTGAGCAGATGACACCTAGAATGCAGTGTATAGAAATGCAAAAGAGCATTTCACACCTAGGGAGCAGCAGCTCCCCCAAAAGGCTGGCTGGATTCAGTGCTCAGATACATTTTCCCCTGGGAAGACCCACACCTATCTGTCTGCAGCCAATGTAGACCTCAGAGCAGCAGAAAGCTGATGTGGGGGGGAGGACTGATAGGGATTATGATACGGGGTGTGGGGAAGGGTTAGAATTAAGATAACCCCCAGTAAAAATTTCAATGCACCCCAAGTTCAAAGAATATCCGAGCTCTTGTCTATAAAGTTAAAGAATTAAAATCATAGACAACAAGATATTAAGGTATAGTGGGAGACTTTATTATTTAAGGGAACATGGGGAGTTACAGAGTTCTCCAGGGTGGGGAAACCGGGTGTCACTTTAACAGAACTTATATTATTTAGCTAAATAAGTAGAAACAAAAGAGATAACAGGGAGCTCCCATCATGAGAAGGAAAGGTTCATGAGGGAAAAAGTCTGGAGCCTGCCCCCACCCTAGCTTTTAGCTGGGGTGGGGAAGGCCTTACCTTCCTGGAAATTCAGAGATCCTTCTGTAACCCAGCCATGTGGGAAAAGAGTCAGGCTTCCTATAGGGAAGTCAATTTAAGTTTTTTCCAGGTGTGTCAGAGAGACAGCTGATTGGTTCATATTTGACCAATCAGCCCCTAGGTTGTAGCTCTAGCTAGATGCCTCCCACTCAAGGTGGGGGGGTATTTCCTACAGTCACCTGACCCTGTCACAGGACCTTTGAGAGATGAATTAAACAATCTCAAGTATCAAGGATTTCATTCAAGCCATAACAAAATGGAACAGCATTACCACCTATAGAGTTTCCTATGTACTGTTCTCAAACAAAATTCTGTTCTGTCACACATCCATGTCTTTTCACATCAGTTCTACCTAAGCAAAAGAGAAAGAAAGGTCCTCCCTACACCTCTTCCCAGATAGGTCTTATTGTGAACCATGTTCAAATGATTTCTTTCTCTCTCAGTTTAGAACATACTGGCCTCGAACTCTCTATGTAGCTGAGGAAGACCTTGGATTTCTAACCCTCCCGAATTCACTTCCCAAGTGCCAGAATTCCCGCTCTGTGCTACTGGATTGAACCAGGACTTGCACACACTCTACCAACTCCTACCCCAGTCAGATTTCTTACCCTGCAAATATCCATCACTGCTTCTCCTTAATCCTCAACTGAGCTAGACAGAGGTGTGCTTTCTCCCACTGCTCCCCACCCTACTCATCAGCCTCCCCCCCATCATGACATCTTACAGACACAGAGTAAGGTCTATTCTTTCACTTCTTTCGATGCTTATAATGTACTTTAACATGTCAGAGCAAAATTATAACCATTCTGGGAATTTGCTTGCTGCTCTTTTTCCATATTCTGTTGTCTGGTATGGGAAACAGATCTCCAATTGGATGAGAAGGTTGGTCTCACCCGATTATTTCCGCTCCTTGATGTCAGTTCAGAAGCCACTGGTCTCCAGTCTCCTGAGTGCAGCTGGCAGAGTCTCTCGGCTGCTCTCAGGAGCACCTTGGGTCACACTTCTTTCCACCATGGAAACTGAGTTAAATTTTGCTCTCTTGTCTTTGTGCCTCCCTTTGGATGATTGTGGAGATTTGTAGCCTTAATTTCACCCTATATTGCTTTGAAATATATATATATATATATATATATATATATATATATATATATATATATATAT
>PVHP010015878.1:0-36731 GCA_004024765.1 Zapus hudsonius | reverse complement strand
GTTTTGTTGTTGTTTTACTGAAGCAGGGTCTCACTCTAGCCCAAGCTGACCTGGAACTCACTCTGTAGTCTCAGGCTGGCCTCAAACTCAGAGTGATCCTCCTACCTCTGCCTCTCAGTATGCTGGGATTAAAGCTGTATGCCACCACACCCAGTTTATATAACTTAATAAAATATGTAATTGTTTAAATATAGTTTGATGGGTATTCTGAAGCTTTTCTGTTTTATTTTTTTTCTTATTCTAGGTCGTACATTTCCTGTAGACCAATTTTTTCTGGAAGATGCAATTGCTGTGACAAGGTAAGGAAGATGTTAAAGTTCAGCAAAAAGTCTGAAAATAAGATTAGTATTTTACCTTCTGTGTGCCGGGATACGTGTGTTCGTCTTTCTTTTGGCTTTTCTTTCTTCCATTTGAGCATTTTGTTTTCCTATTGATTTCAGCAAATCAACTGCCAGTATGTAAATCCTCCTAATGGCTGTCACTGTAACAAGGAGTTTAACTGTGCACCTCAGTTGCATCATGTGTACAGACATCAGTGACTTTACTGGGTAATAATTGAAATGTTCATAGAAGCACATCTAGGACATAAAACATGCTTTGTAAATGTTAGCTGCTATCATCATTCTACCACCAAAGAACTGGCACTCAAGGCTGTGTAAGATGTCTGTGTGCAGGCTGAGGACACGGCTCAAAGGAAGGCACTTGCTTGTAAGTCCACTGGCCTGAGTTTTATTCCTGAGCACCCACATAAGGCTGGATGCAAAGTGGTGCGTGTGTCTGCAATCCCAGCACACTTGAGGCAATGGAGTGGAGTCAGAAGAATCCAGAAGCTTGTGGTTCAGCTAGACTGGTGTACACGCAGTGACAAAAGAGAAAGGAGATTAACAACATCAGACTACTTGCTCACACTGGTCCATCCTTATGTCTTTATTCCTCCCTTCCTCTTCTTACCTTCATTGAATTTGCTTTCTACTAGCTGGGCATTGTGGCACTTGGGAGGCAGAGGTAGGAGGATTGCCATAAGGTCAAGGCCACCCTGAAACTACATGGTTTCCAGGCCAGCCTGCACTAGAACAAGACCCTACCTCAAAAAAGGAACAATTTTTAAAATATTTCATTTATTCATTTTTAAGCAGAGAAATACAGAGAGAGAGAGAGAGAGAGAGAGAGAGAGAGAGATAGCGTACCAGAGCCACCACCTTGTGGGTCTGGCTTATGTGGGACCTGGGGAATTGAACCCGGGGCCTTAGGCACTGGAGGCAAGTGCCTTAACCGCTGAGCCATCTCTCTAGCCCACAAATTTTTTTTCTTTCTACTATAATTAATCACTGTTATAATTAATTACTTATTTCTTAGAGGTTTTAAGATACTTTTGTTATACTCCTAATGTTATCTTTCCATCTGCTTTGAAAAATAATGAGTTGTTTTGGTTTGTTATTACTTGTTTGAATGTTTCTTAAAGATTATTCATTTGTACATACCACAGCAGGACCCCAACAGTTCCTGAATAAAATTGGCATTTGGTAAATGTTACCAAAATGAATGCTGAATGTTTAAAGAGAATATGTCATTCGATGAAGGGAAGGGGCTAGAAAAAGTCAAATTATAGGATCATAGTTTTTTTAGACTGTCTCTGTAAATGAAATTTTATAGGAAATCACAAAGAAATGAGAAGGGAAGAAGCCAGGTGTGGTGGTGCACACCTTTAATCCCAGTACTTGGGAGGTCAAGATAGGAAAATCACTGTGAGTTTGAGGCCTCCAGAATCTACCGAGTACATTCCAGGTCAGCCTGGGCTAGAGTGAGACTCTACTTTGGAAAAAGAAAGAGAGAGAAAGAGAGAGAGAGAGGAGAGGGGAGAGAGAGAAGAGAGAAAAGAGGAGGAGGGAAATGAGGATGATCTGGCTGAAAAGAGAGAATCACTTCCCTTTCGCAAGGGCTCTGAAAAAACTTTGAACCTCCAGAGGATATATTTCCAAAGAATTGTGTAGGTTAGTTTTCCCAAATGAGGAGGAAATAAAGCCTTTTGGAAGTGACTTGCTGAGGTCTTATGGCACAGTGGTTTAGTGGCACACCTGGAACTCACATCCAGAGCTTTTGATTTCCAAATCTGGTCATTGTCTACTGTGACATCTAATAGTGTCATCACTAACAAATACTAAGCTGTCTCACAAGAGTCTGGAAATGCTTTGGGGGATGGTCTCAGCAATGTTCAGAGAACTGCTAATTCAGGTCTAAATTTGAGTGCAACAAGGTAGCATTAGCTGCCTTGGAATTATAGCTGAAACTTGTGGGAGTGGTTAAGATGAACTAAAATGAGAGGAGAATATGTTTTCTGAATATCCATGCCATTTTTCCTAGATAGCTCCAAATTCTTATCTGCTCTCTTGGACAGAACCAAAGGCATTCCAGTGAGTTCCCCACTAGAAATGGATACAACTAGTAACACTGTCTGTGTGTAGAGGGATAATGTATGCACTAGGCAGAAGCAGAGCAGCGTTCTCCTGAGTGAGAATATAAAACAGGTGGATATTTTTGTTCCTTCCCAGCAGGGCCACATACACACAAACACACCCCTGCGTCTTTCCCTCAGGTACGTGTTGCAGGATGGGAGCCCTTACATGCGGTCCATGAAGCAGATTGCAAAGGAAAAGCTTAAAGCAAGGCGTAACAGAACTGCATTTGAAGAGGTGGAGGAAGACCTGAGGCTGTCCCTTCACCTCCAGGACCAGGGCTCTGTCAATGATGCAGTACCCGATCAGCAGCTAGATTTCAAACAGCTCCTGGCCCGCTATAAAGGTAACATGCTTGCTGGGGAAGAGAGGGATGATGCCAAGCTTTTCTAGTACTCTTTCCCAGCGTGATTCAAAAGAAAAATACAGCTTTCATTTTACAGTTACATTGCCTCATTCATCAGAACAACCTTAAACTTAGAATAGTAGCTCTAATATATATGTAAGTTATAGTGTTACTGTATTTGCCAGCAGGGTGTTTTTTTCTGATTATAGAAAAATGGGAGCTGGATGTCATGGCACAGTTATAATCCCAAAACTTGGGAGTCAAAGGCCTGCATGGGTTACATAACAGGACTGTAACCCTAGTACTCAGGAAGCTGAGGCAGAAGTGTCACTATGCTTTTGAAGTCAGCGTCGGTCAGCTACATAGTGAGTTCCAGGCCAACCTGGGCCACAGAATGCAATTATGTCTCAAAAAAAAAAAAAAAGTGGGTGCTAGAGAGATGGCTCAGTGATTAAGGTACTTGCCTGCAAAGCCTAAGGACCTGGATTCGATTCTCTAGTACCCACGTGAAGCCAGATGCACAAAGTGGCACATGAATCTGGAGTTTGTTTGCATTGGCTGACTGGAGGCCCTGGCGTGCCTTTTTTCTCTCTCTCTCTCCTCAAATAAATAAATAATTTTTTTTTCTTTTTTTTTTTTTTCCGAGGTAGGGTCTCGCTCTAGTCCAGGCTGACCTGGAATTCACTATATGTAGTCTCAGGGTGGCCTTGAACTCACAGCAATCCTCCTACCTCTGCCTCCCAAGTGCTAGGATTAAAGGCATGCGCCACCACGCCCAGCTTAATAAATGTTTTTTAAAAAAATATATTTTTTGAAAGATCATTAGAGAAAAACTGGAAGGTAGTAAAATATAAATTCTATCCTTGCATGATTCTCTTATGCAATTCCAAATTTACAGAAAAGCTTTTGAAACTGCAATGAACTCCTTGATGCACTTTATCCCAATTCTTAACATTTTGCTACATTTGCTTTATCACTGATGCGCATTCTCTCTTTCTCTCTCCATGTATGTATTTTTCCATGGCTTTTTTGAGAGTAAATTTCAAATGTGATGTCCCTGTACCCCTAAAACTTAAATATGTGCTACCTAAGCACAAGGACATTCACGTAGCAGTGATCAAAACAAAGATTTATTCCACAGTCCACAATCACCTCTTGCCTGTTGTGGATGGTTGCTGTTTGGTCATTCTCTGACTCAGGGCCATGTGTTGTGTTCAGTCGTTGTTAGGTTGACCTTATATGATTAAGACCACCCGGAAAGACCGCTCTGAAAGGAACCTGAGCTCCAGGCTATCTCCCAAGTGGGAAAGAGCACATGGCCAGGTCAGATCAGGAATTTAAGAGGAATGCCCAGGTTGGGGGAAGGACCCAGGTGGTCATGTAGCTTGGGGGAGGGGGTGCTGCCTGAGTTTCAACCTAACAGTCGTCATGTGTCTTCAGTCTCCTTAGATCTGAAACAGCTCCTCAGCTTTCTATGATCTTGGCATTTTTCTGTCTTTGTTAGGTTTTTTGTTTTGTTTTTGAATCAGGGTATCACTGTAGCCCATGCTGACCTGGAACTTACTCACTCTGTAGTCTGGCCTTGAACTCAACAGTGATCTTTCTATCTCAGCCTCCCAAATGCTGGGATTAAAAGCATGTCCCACCACACCCAGCTGATCTTGACATTTTTAAAGACTACTTTGTAGAACATCCTGGTATTTGCCCATAGTGAACACAGGTTGTACATTTTTAACTGGAATATCGCAAAGCAATGTTGAGTTCTCCTCAACACATGGTGTGAAGGGGAACGTGATCTTGACTTGTCCATTACTAGTGAGCTGGCTCATTCACCTAGTTAAGATTCTCCCATGTTTATTTCCTTTGTAGTTAAGACATTTATCAAGATATATTTGAGAATATTTAAGTCTTTTAAGTTTCACTCACTAGTTTTGGCATTATTCATAGGCTTTTAAAAATATCTGGTTTTGGCTGGAGAGATGGCTTAGCAGTTAAGGTGTTTACCTGCAAAGCAGAAGGACCTGAGTTTAATTCCCCAGTGCCCACACAAAAGCGAGATGCACAAGGTAGCCCATGTGTCTGGAGTTCATTTGCAGTCGCTGGAGGCCCTGGTATGTCCATTCTCTCTCTGTGTCTGCCTCTTTCTCTCTCACATAAATTAGATATATTATTAATATATTAATATTAATATGTTAATCATATACCTAATAAATAATTTAATAATCAATAATAATATATTAATAATTTATATTTATGATAATATATTTAATAATATTAAATGTGTTATATAATTATGTGTAAATTATACATAAAATTATATATATGTAAAATATATATGGTTGGGCCAGGTGTGGTGGCGCATGCCTTTAATCCCAGCACTTGGGAGGCAGAGAATTTGAGGCTACCGTAAAACTATATGGGGAATAGGGAATTCCACCCCCCCAGGTCAACCTGGGCTATATTGAGACCCTATCTGGAAAAAAAATATATATATATATAATATATATGTTATATATATGGTTTTTTCCCTTATTTTTTATTTTTTAACTTTATTGACAAACTCCATATATATGTACAATGTACCCTAATCATAATCCCTGTTACCACCCTCCTTGGCTTCCCTCCCCGTTCTCTCTCCACTGAACCCCTTCTTTCCAACAAGTTTCTCTTCTATTTTGATGTCACCATCTGAAAAGAGAAGCTTCTCTAGCTAAAAGTGAGGGTAGCATTAGTATATTGGTATACATATTTTTAAAGTGCTTATAAGGCAGTTTGGTGGGTATAATATCTGCATTTAGCCAGACAACAGCAGGCATTACTTCCCTAGGGCTTGTGGCCTCCCTCGTCATAGGCTTTTGACTAGGTCTTCAGTACCAGGCATGCATTCCCTCTCGTGGAGCAGGCCTCCAGTCCCATTAGAAAGCGGTTGGTTTTCCCCATACCAGATGTGTCACTATTGCCCCAGTTGGCCCATTTGGCCTGGCTGGCCTTGCCTTAAGACAAGGTCCACTGCTGTTTATGGTTGTTTTTATTTGTGTGTGTGTGTGTGTGTGTGTGAGACTATGTGAGTGTGGACACAACATGTCATGGCACACTGGAGGTCAGAGGACAGCCACATCATTTTACCTGATCTTCCCAATACCCTGAGATACAAGTCTGGAAGAACACACTTGTTTCCTAATACCTGCTCCAACTCCCAAAGTTATCCTAAAATAAGCCATAAATAAATTCCTTATCCTCTTCAACAGTTCAGCATTTGTGTTTGTCTTTTGTTTTGAGACAAAGTCTCACTGTGTAGCCCAGGCTGTCATTGAACTCATGATCCTCCTACCTCTTCCTTCTGGTCTTCCTTCTGGTATGAGCCACTATGCCCAGCTTGATCCTGAACTTCACTGTCTAGTAAATGGAGTTCTATAGAGGAGCAGATAAGGTAATACAAATCCACAAAAATGGTGCCTAGCTGGCAGATACAGAATTGCATTGTAATTAAAATGCATCTTGAGCCGGGCATGGTGGTGCACGTCTTTAATCCCAGGCAGAGGTAGGAGGATTGCTGTGAGTTCAAGGCCACCCTGAGACTACATAGTGAATTCCAGGTCAGCCAGGACTAGAGTGAGACCCCACCTCGAAAAACCAAAAAAAATGCATCTACTCAGGGCTGGAGAGATGGATCAGTGGTTAAAGTTCTTACTTGCAAAGCCTGATGGCCCGTTCTGATTACCCAGTCAGTACCCATGTAAAGCCAGATGTACAAAGTGGCACATACATCTGGAGTTCATTTGCAGTGGCAGGAGGCCCTGGCGTGTCCATATTCACTTTCTGTATCCTATCTGTCTCTTTCACAGTGTGCCTTTGCAGTGTTGGGCCTATGGACTTAAATTCTGACTGATATGATTTTAAATATTCACCTGTCTGTGTAGGATCTATGACTGATCTCAGCCATACATTTTGCCTCTAAACATGCTTTAGCCTGAAGCAGTACTAACAAAAAAGAACTTTGGAGCCATGCAGAAATCTTTTGGAATAAGTAGAGTGCCATCATAGACTTCTGGAATATGTACAATGTAAACATTCCTCATCTAAAGTCTGTTGGACTACCTGGATTAAGAGAGCCATACTGTAATTCACTATATGCAATACAGAAACCAAAAGGTGTCTGCAGGTAAAACATCTAATTTCTCTAAAGCCAGAAACAAACCAGATGATATCAGATATAGTCACTAGCAGGTGTCTCTAACCATTAAGCCAGCTGTTCAGCTCCCAGATGGAAAGCATTTTAAAAGGTAGACCATCGGGCAAACGAAGCTCTTAAGGCTTCTGCCAATGATGGGCTTGTTTCTGCCAAGCCATTGAAGATCATGTGGCCACTGTTGTAGTCAGCTTTCTCGTTGCTGCAGGAAAGAACCTGAAACAAAAGACAGATTTTGGAGGAAAGGGTATATTTCACTGGAGGAAAGGGTATATTTCAAGGGGAAGCTTCATGATGGCAGGGAAAATGACGGCTGAGGCTGGACAAACACCTCATCCATAGCACTGCAAACAGCGTCAGGAAGGTGTGCCAAACATTGACAAGGGG
Organism: Zapus hudsonius; assembly: GCA_004024765.1. Classification (NCBI taxonomy): domain Eukaryota; kingdom Metazoa; phylum Chordata; class Mammalia; order Rodentia; family Dipodidae; genus Zapus; species Zapus hudsonius. The sequence goes on along the minus strand of PVHP010015878.1, from coordinate 29,356 downwards.
AAGCCAGCTATTAACCCCCCCATAAGCTCCCTCCCAACAACACACCTCCAACAAGGTTCCAATTCCAAAACTGCCATCAGCTGGGGATCAGTCATTCAGAACATGTTGTTTATGGAGAACACCTGAATTCAAACCTCTACACTACGTGGGTCTGGCTGTAGCTGCCATGCCATCCCCATTTGCTATCTAACGGGCAGCCTTGCAGGGCCTGAATGCCCTGTTGGGTTCCTCCCATGTGAACCTGTTTGTGTATGCTGCATGAATCTTAGATCACTGAGTATAATTCCATCTAGGTCTCTGAGGACTTAACTATTTCTGCCAGCAACTGTGAGGGCTGCCATTCATACCCAAGAAAAGTACGCTAATGACAAAAGGAGAACAGTAAACAATTTGGAAATTTAGCCATGTTTAATTATGGTTGGGGGCTTCTTCAAGTCAGGATGAAATGGGAATTTGGCAGTAAGCACCAATAAATTTAGGTACCCCAGATTCTGATCTTACAAACTTAATTAAAACCCATAGACCAGAAGGTAATGCTTAAAGAGAATTTATCAAATTAAGGAAAGGAAAGAGGAAAAAGTACAGAGAGCTCCTGCCATGTAGAGGGCAGGAAGGGGTAGAGATCCCACTAGGTGTAAGGGCGGGGGGTTCTCCCCTTGCCTCAGCCCAGCTGGGCCAAGACCAGACCAGACAGAACTTGCAGGTTCAGGAGTGATGAACAGGCAGCCAGGAGAGCTTGTATCCCCTAAGTGTATTTATATCCTTGTTGTGGTGAGCTTCAGCCATTATACCAGGTTCTGGGGTCTGAGCTTGACCACCAGGTCAGCCTGGGCTAGAGTGAGACCCTACCTCGGAAAACCAAAAAAAAAAAAAAAAAAAAAAAAAGAGCTGTGGCTTCGGCTAAGACCCCAGTGGTTTAGAAGATTATAGATCCTTATCCTGAGGGAATGTGGATAGACTTCAGGGTTATTGAGGAAGCCCTTGGTATCGGACTGGAGAGATGGCTAGGTGGTTAAGGCACTCGCCTGCAAAGCCTAACAACCGAGATTCGCTTCCCTAGTACCACATAAAACCAGATGCACAAAGTGGCGTATGCACCTGGAGTTTGTTCATGGTGAAGCACACCTGTATTGGAAGCAGGAGGATCCAAAGCTCAAGGTCATCCTTGGCTATATAGCAAGTTCAAGGCCAGCGTGCAAAGAAAAACTTAAGTCTGGTAAACCTATATTTTCTTAGGGACTAAACAGGAAAGATACATTTGAATACATTAAACAGAAACATCTTTGTTATCAAATCAACACAACACTCACCTCAGGTATGTTGTCTTCAATAAAATACGCTTATCCTTCTGCTTTTTACCCTTCTTTCAGGGGTGAGCAAATCAGTCATCAAGACAATGTCAGTCATGGATTTTGAGAAGGTTAACCTTGAATTAATAGAGGCCTTACTAGAGTGGATTGTGGATGGAAAGCACTCCTACCCTCCAGGTAACTGCTTCCTTATTCAGCACTGAAGGATCCTCATGGTACACACTTGGGCCCTGGCTACCTGAGCGTCTAGTCCTGAGTGCTTGAATTGCTTGCAAAGGGCACAGGAGGCCACAGGGCCATGGGGCTGAGATCTCAGGCTTTAGAATCTGGTAAATTGCCCAGCTCTTCTCTTCAGGAGTCATAGCCTTGGATAAAGTTCTAATCTTTTTTTTTTAAATACAAACAAAGTCTGTATCATCTCTACGCTTTAGTTTGTTTTAAAAATGAATACAAGGGGGCGTTTATCCCTAGCTGACTGGCTAAGGCATTTGCCTCCAGTGTCTAAGGACCTGGGTTCGATTCCCCAATACCCATAAAAGCCAGATGCACAAAATGGCTCATGCATCTGGAGTTTGTTTGCAGTGGCTAGAGGCCCTGGTGTGTCCATTCTCTCTCTCTCTCTCTCTCTTTCTCTCTCTCTCTCTCTCTCTCTCTTTCTTTCTCTTCCTGTCGCAATATCTGTACCTCTTTGCTTACAAATAAATACCTTGAAAACCAAATGATTTTTTCATTTTAAATGAAGACAAGAGGGCTGGAGAGATGGCTCAGAAGTTTAAGGCGCTTGCCTGTAGTGCCTAATGACCCAGGCTTGATTCCCCAGTACCCATGTAAAGCCAGATGCACAAAGTGCTGCGTGCATCTGGAGTTCGTTTGCAGTTCATTTCTTCTTCCTCTCTCTCTATTCTTGTAAATAAATCAAATACTTTTAAGAAAGTGAAAATAAAGGGGCTGGAGAGATGGCTCAGCGGTTAAGGCACTTGCCTCCAGTGCCCAAGGCCCCGGGTTCAATTCCCCAGGACCCACATAAGCCAGACCCACAAGGTGGTGGCCCTGGTTTTCTCTCTCTCTCTCTCTCTCTCTCTCTCTCTCTCTCTCTCTCTCTCTCTCTCTCTCTCTCTCTCTTTCTCTCTATCTCTCTCTCTCCTTGAAAATGAATAAAATATTTAAAAAAAAAAAAAAGAAAAGAAAGACAAGTGTTGGGTAGATGGCTTAGAGGTTAAAAGTGCTTGCTTGCAAAGCCTGCTGGCCCAGGTTCAGTTCCCCAGTACCAGGGTAAAGCACAACGGACAAACTAGGGCATGCATCTGCAATAGCAAGAGGCCCTGGCATGCTCTTCATTTTCTCTCTCTCTTTTTCTGCTTGTAAATAGTTAATATAGATTTTTGTTTTTCAAAGTAGGGTCTCACTCTAGCTCAGGCTGACCTAGAACTCACTCTGTAGTCACAGGCTGGCCTGCAACTCATAACAATTCTTCTACCTCTGCCTCCTGAGTGCTGAGAAAATAAAACAAATTAAAAAAAATAAAAATGATGACAACAGTAAGTCCTCATATATAAAGCTACCTGAAGGAATGAAAGAAACCTTATGCTGGGGATGTACCTCAGTGGTGGAGCTCCTTCTCAGCATGTACGAGGGCATAGGTTCGATCCCCAGCATCATACAAGAACATTATGCTTATAAAAATAAAAAATAGGTCTGAGAATAGCATGAGTTAGATCTACAATGCCTGATAAACCAGTCATAAATACTCCATAATCCCAGCACTCAGGAAGTGGAGGAGAGTTCAGTTCACAGCCCAGAATAGCTATGATTGTGACCCAACACAAAATATAAACTGACTTAAAACATCATGAGATTTTTTTGTAGTTTTTTTTTTTGTGTGGGTTTTTGTTTTGTTGGTTTTTGTTTTTTTGTTTTTGAGGTAGGGTCTCGCTCTAGCCTAAGCTGACCTGGAATTCACTATGTAGTCTCAGGGTGGCATCAAACTCACAATTTGATGCCCCTGCCTCCCTAGTGCTGGGATTAAAGGCATGTACCACTACACCTGGTTTTATTTTTTTTAAGATTTTTAAAAATATTTTATTTATTCATTTTCAAGCAGAGAGAGAGAAAGAGAGATAGAAAGAGCACCAGGGCCACCACCTTGTGGGTCTGACTTATGTGGGTACTGGAGAATTGAACCTGGGGCCTTAGGCACTGGAGGCAAGTGTCTTAACCACTGAGCCATCTCTCTGGCCCCACACCTGGTTTTATTTTGCAGGGTTTTTTGTTTGTTTGTTTGTTTATATTTTGCAGTTTTTAAAACTTGACCATGCAGGTCTAGAGTGTGAACTTTGTAGATGATGACATCATGTTACAATGTCAAAAGGTTAGAGGCTGGAGAGATGGCTCAGCGATTAAGGTGTTTGACTGAAGAGCCTAAGAACTCAGGTTTGATTCCCCAGTGCCCACATAAAGCCAGATGCACAAAGTGGCACATGCATATGGAGTTTCTTTGCAATGGCTGGAGGCCCTGGTTTGCCCATACTCACTGTCTCTTTCTCTCTCTGCTTACAAATAAATTATAAAAAACACTTAGTACCTGGCATATAGCTCATGCCTAGTGGATACTACTGCTTGTAATTATGATTATTATATTCACTATGCATTACTACTGCTGCTGTTTATAACCACAGCAGTCATCCCTTTTCCTTTACTCATGTCTTCTCATTGCACTGGCCATCTTGCCCTTCCTTTTCCCCAGAGTGAGTAATCCAGACCTTCTCACAGCTGAGTCTCCACATCCTTCATGTGTCTGCTTACATGCCCCTTGGCAGACTACCAGATCTGTGGGCTTGCTGCCTCCCTTGCTCTATCTTGGTGTCCAAAGCAAGTGTAGCACTTAAAGTAGTCTGAAATTAGTTTTGCTTAATGACTCCAATTGAATGCAAATTCCATAAGAATAAGAATTTCTTTTTTATTTTTATTTATTTGCAATCAGAAAGAGAGAGAACATGGGTGTACCAGGGCCTCTAGCTACTGCAAATGAACTCCAGATGTATGAGCCACTTTGTGCATCTGGCTCTATATGGGCACTGGGGAATCAAACTCGGGTCATTAGGTTTTGCAGACAAGCACCTTAACTGCTGAGCCATCTCTCCAACCCAGGACTTCTTTTTTTTTTTTTCTTTTTTTAATAAATAAATATTTATTTATTTGCAATCAGAGAGCTATAGAAGAGACATACCAAGAGAGAGAATGGGCATGCCAGGGCCTCCAGCTGCTGCAAAAGAGCCCAGATGCATGTGCCACCCTGTGCATCTGGCTTTACGTGGACACTGGGGAACTGAACCCTGGTTGTTAGTTAGGCTTTGCAGGCAAGCACCTTAACTGCTGGGCCATCTATCTCTTCAGCCCCAGGAGTAAGGATTTCTTCTTCACCACTCTATTTCCCAGACCCTAGAAAAGTCCCTCAGTGGAGTGAAGCTAGGGGAGAGGGGACATAAGGACATACCCAATGGGAATATGACTAATTTGCAATATGTTCATATTAACTTTCTCAATAAAAAGTTTTCTTAAGTGCTTTTGTAAAAAAAAAAAAAAGTGCATTTAGTCATGACACAAATATTTGTTGAAGGACTGTCAGCAATGGATGATTATTCAGTGGAATAAATTAATAAGAGATTATGTGCCTATTCACTACCTGGTACCAGAGAGAAATGGGGGTGACTGCCCTCTCAAGTTTAGTCTTTAATCAATATGTGGTCTTTTTATTTTCTTTCTTTCCTTCTTCCTTCCTTCCTTCCTTTCTTTCTTTCTTTCTTTCTTGTATAATTTCTTGTATAATTTAGCAACCCCCCACTCCATAAAGAATATGGAAAACAAAATCAAACATAGCAGTTTAAAAGAAGTGTTAAAAAAGCCGGCATGGTGGTGCACACCTTTAATCCCAGCACTCGCCTTTAATCCCAGCACTCGGGAGGCAGAGGTAAAAGGATTGCCAGGACTGCCATGAGTTTTAGGCCACCCTGAGACTACATAGTGAATTCCAGGTCAGCCTGGGCTAGAGCAAGACCCTACCTCAAAAAAAAAAAAAAAAAAAAGAAGTGTTAGAGCCAGGCATGGTGGTGTACACCTTTAACACCTTTAATCCCAGCACTCAGGAGGCAGAGGTAGGAGGATCACTGTAAGTTCGAGGCCACCCTGAAACTGCATAGTGAATTCCAGGTTAGCCTGGGCTAGAGCGAGACCCTACCTCAAAAAAAAAAAAAAAGAAGCATTAGAAAATCACCAAAAATCAAAACACAATAAATACAGTGATTAGATCATATATGATATATATATGTGATATCTGTGCTATATCTGTGAATATGAAAGCTATCCCTGGCGCATATGCCCAAGCCATGAGGAACAGATCATAAGACAAATACTAAGACAATATTTTCTATTTACATAAATTCTTATGCCACTCTTAAGTTTTGTGGGATTTAGCAGAGAGGAGTATGGGATAAATATTATTTTATTAATGTCAATTTTAAAGTCCATACACAGTTACTATGACATGGGTAATTACTATACACATTTTTAAAACATTTTTAAAATGTTTACATAACCAGATTAGGTAACCAGTTATAGTTTTTTTTAAATCATTTCCATTTTCTGGATTTCAGTAATGGAAGAATCTTCCAGTCTTGCAAGGTTAGAAGGATAATTCTTCCTGTACAAAAAGGATGTCAGCGAGTTGTGGTGGCACATGCCTTTGTTCCCAGCACTCTGGAGGCAGAGATAGGAGAATTACTATGAGTTCAAGGCCACCCTGAGACTACAGAGTGAATTCCATGGAAGCCTAGTCTAGAGCAAGACCCTACCTTGAAAAGCCAAAGAAAGACTCTAAGTACCCAGAGTACTGGGGAGCATGTTGAAAGATCTTAACTGGGGCAAGGGAAGCTGCTTGTGTTAGAGCACTTGCCACTTGCCTGGTGTGGGCAAGGTAGTGGTTTCAGTCCCCAGTACCATGCACAGAGAGAGAAAGAGAGCTGGGCTAATGATTCCTGTATGACTTAAGGCATGCTTTTCCATACTTGTTTTTCCTGGGGTAGAAGGATAATAGTATGTTTTGTCTTTATTAAACTAGAAATAAAAACATAATTTATTATTCATCTAAATCCGTCTTAGTTTCCCCCTTTTCATTTCTCTTATTTATTCTTCTTGTATACCCAGGTGCTATACTTGTATTTTTACCAGGACTAGCAGAAATCAAAATGCTTTATGAGCAGCTACAGTCTAATTCTCTCTTCAACAATAGACGTAGTAATCGGTAAGCTAATTGCTTTCTGTATCCTTCGCCATTTGTTGCAGTTATGCCCAAAGACGATGCAAAGGTGAAGATGGTCTTCACCTTTGGGTTCGGGTGTCACTCATGTGATGTCAGCCATATGTCTGCTTATGTCAGCTGGAAATGGGCAAACCTGTTTGTTCCATGAAATCTGTTATTCCATCCCAACAGACATTTCTCTTCATTTAGCATAGTGACTCAACAGGTTGAATATATAATTTCTGTTTCCTGGTTCTGGTAAAGCCAGCATAGTAATAATAAAGAAATGCTGCCATTTTGAGAGAAAATAATTTCCAACAGTTTCTATTCTAGTAGCAAGGTACACTACAAACACTTCCTAGAAATGTAAGAGTGAAATTCTTAGCTTACATCATCAATCACTGTCTTTGCCTCTCTGACTCTAAACTTAAAAATAAATGGTGACACATACCTTTAGTCCCAGTACTCAGGAGGCAGAGGTAGGAGGATTGCTCTGAGTTTGAGCCCAGTCTGAGACTACATAATGAATTTCAGGTCAGCCTGGGCTAGAGTGAGACCCTACCTCAAAAAAACAAATAAATAAATAAATGCTTATTCTTTACTTGTTTGTTTTATATTTGTTACTTGTAGAATATCAATTACTTATTCCCCTTGACTGTTTACTATTGAATCAGACCCCAGCACTTTTCCCAAGTTGGTACAAGGGTTTCAGTTTCTGGCACTGTGTAAGGATCAGCAAGAACCTTCACACTTCAAAGAGCTGGACCTCGAGGACTGGGGCAGAAGCTCACCTACTTAGTCTAATTTGCAGGCTTTGTGCACGATATTGATGTGGTTTCATTTCCTTTCAGGTGTGTTATTCACCCACTTCACTCATCTTTATCCAGTGAGGAGCAGCAGGCTGTGTTTATAAAGCCTCCAGTAGGTGTAACTAAGATTATAATTTCCACCAACATTGCTGAAACCTCCATAACCATTGACGATGTCGTCTATGTCATCGACTCTGGAAAGATGAAAGAAAAGAGGTGAAGTAGCATAGGGCCCCTCAATGGGGTGACATAGCTGTTAATGGCTGATGCTGAGCTACTTGGATTGCCCTATCTTTAAAGATAAAGAAATACTGTAGGGCTGGGAGATGACTCAGTGGTTAAAGGTGCTTGCTTCCCTAACCTGCTTCAAGTTCAGTGCCCCAGTATCCATATAAAGCCAGACAAAAAGTGTGCATGTGGGCTGAAGAGATGGCTTAGCGATTAAGGCATTTGCCTGCAATGCAGAAAGACCAGAGTTCGATTCCCCAGTGCCCATATACAGCCAGATGCACAAGAGGGCGCATGTGTCTGGAGTTCATTTGCAGTGGCTTGGAGGCCCTGGTGCGCCCATATTCTCTCTCTGTCTGCCTCTCTCTCTCTCTCTCTCTCTCTCTCTCTCTCTCTAATAAATTTTTAAAAAGTGTGCATGTGTCTGGCAGCAGGAGAACCCTGGCAGGCCCATGTGCATGCACACACGTGCACGCATACACAAGTATTTAAAGATAAAATGAGGGAGTACTGTATGTGGCCAGAGGAGCTCCTGGATGGCCAGCACATGTCCAACGAGAGTGCACAGTTTAATGTGTGACCTTGGAAGGAAGGAATTTGTTTTCCCCTCCTTTTCAGTGTGATTTTACTTGTGCTTAGCTGAAAAAAAATTGATAAGAAAAATATATGGGGAGGGGGAGGGGGGAATTGGGGAATTTGGGAAAACAACTCATGGTTTGCCCACTAAATAATGTAACTCATTATGGACAATAAATTTATATTTGAAAAAAAAAAGAAAAAAGAAAAATATATGTAGTGGCACTTGACACCATTTAATTCAGCACTAGCTGCTCCCTCCAGGGACACTAGTGTCCTAGAACATACAGGATGCCATGTCTTTCTGTGGAACTAAGGTGATTCCTTAACCTTTAAAAAAAAAAAACACAACAACAAATGTGGACTTCCATTTCCTTCACCTTCCTAGATATGATGCCAGCAAAGGGATGGAGAGCCTGGAGGATACGTTCGTTTCTCAAGCCAATGCTCTGCAGAGAAGAGGCCGAGCAGGCCGAGTTGCATCTGGGGTCTGCTTTCATTTGTTCACTAGCCACCACTACAACCACCAGCTCTTAAAGCAGCAGCTTCCAGAGATCCAGAGAGTGCCGCTGGAGCAGCTGTGCCTAAGGTTCCAGCTTGACTTCGCTTCCACAAAGTCTTCATGTTCCTCACTCGAATTCGGTCCCATGATCCTTTTTCCTGATAGAAAATATTTTACTAAGAACAGACATGGAAGCCAGACGTGGTGGCACACGCCTTTAATCCCAGCACTCGGGAGGCAGAGGTAGAAGGATTGCTGTGAGTTCAAGGCCACCCTGAGACTACATAGTAAATTCCAGGTCAGCCTGAGCTAGAGTGAGACCCTACCTCGAAAAACCAAAAAAAAAAAGTAGAATAGCCATGGATGAGCTCATTAATTTGCAGAGGAAGAACTCTCAAGTCTGACTTTGCTGTATTCCTTTCAACTTTCTGCACACAGAGGTCTCTCGCATTTCAGTGCATGGCTCTAAAATAGAGTTCAAGAATATATTTGTAAACTTAAAAAAATCTAACCAAAGCATTTCTGCTGGGGACAACACTAACATCAAATTATCCCAGGGAAAAGTCTTCATGATCAGTTAGAGATAAGTAAATAAAACTTGCAAATACCACTATTTACCTAATGAATGAGTGAGCGAAGGAATTCAATGTTACTGAAGCTCAGAAAGCTTTGATTCAATGTGAAATTTTGCTGGTGATATATATAAAAAGTATAAATTAGTTTTTGCCCCAATTGTTAACTACTTGAGGGGATGTGCCCATTAAAAAAAATTGGGCGTGGTGGTGCACACCTTTAATCCCAACACTCTGGGAGGCAGAGGTAGGATGATTGCTGTGAGTTTGAGGTCACCCTGAGTCTACATAGTGAATTTCAGGTCAGCCTGGACTAGAGTGAGACCCTACCTCAGCCCCCCCCAAAAAAAATTAATAACTCAAAAATGGAAAGTTACTTGTACAGTGCTCTTTTTCATTCCATTGCTGAGTACTGAACCCAGAGCCTTGTGTATGGTAGGCTCCACTCTGTGCCACTGAGCAACAACACCAACTTTGAAGCTCTTTTTAATGTAGCAGGTGTATTTGGAGAGCCTTTTGCTTGTCAGACTTTGAACTGGGCACTAAGAATACTGTAGTGTGTCCATGGTATGGTCTTAAGAAATTGAGGGCTGGAGGGATGGCTCAAAAGTTAAGGCACAGCCGGGCGTGGTGGCGCAAGCCTTTAATCCCAGCACCCAGGAGGCAGAGGTAGGAGGATCACCGTGAGTTCGAGGCCACCCTGAGACTACAGAGTGAATTCCAGTTCAGCCTGGGCTAGAGCGAGACCCTACCTCAACCCTCCCCCCAAAAAAAGTTTAGGCACTTAGCTGGAAAATCTAATGACTCGGATTCAATTCCCTAGTACCCATGTAAAGACAGATGCACAATGTGGCACATACATCTGGAATTTGTTTGCAGTGGCTAGAGGCCCTGGCACACCCCTTTATTCATTCATTCTCTCTTTTTCTTTCTTTCTCTCTGTCTCTGTCTCTTCTCTCTCTGCCTACAAATAAATAAATAAAAATATTTTTTAAAAGGATTTGGGGGCAGGGCTGGGTGTCCAGTCATTGGGACAGCACTTACTAATGTGTGCAAGGCCTTAAGCTGGAGAAGAAGCCAAAATTCCACCACCTGAAAGGCCAGATTCTTACTTTGAAGCCAGCTTCAGCTATGTAGAGAGGGAAAGAACAGATGCCCTGCGCTAAGATAGTGGGCCCAGGTGGAGAGCACTGAAAGACCTTGACTGACTCCTGAAAAATGAGTAACATACATACGCCAGCAGAGCTCATCCTCCCTTCCTTTCCATTTGAAAGTTCACTAAGTTCATTACTGTCAGTACATGTCTTAAGGTGAAAGCCAGGTAGGGTGCCACACTCCTCTAATCCCAGCACTCAGGAGGAAGAGGTAGGGGATCTCCATGAGTTCACGGCCAGCCTGGGACTACAGTATGCATTCCAGGTCAACCTGGGCTAGAGTGAGACCATACCGAATATGGAAAAGCTGAATACCAAATATGTGTGTAGTAATGAAAATGTAAACATGTACCATAGTAAGTTGTTAATTTTAAAAGGGGTTATAACTGAGGAAAATAAAATTGTATATATTTTTTTTCCTCTGAAGTTGCTAAATAAAGTTCATAATATAGCTTTTAAAATCTTTCACAAGGGGTCTGGAGAGATGGCTCAGCAGTTAAGGCACTTGCCTCCAGTGCCTAAGGCCCCGGGTTCAATTCCCCAGGACCCACATAAGCCAGACCCACAAGGTGGTGGCCCTGGTTCTCTCCCTCTCTCTCTCTCTCTCTCTCTCTCTCTCTCTCTCTCTCTCTCTCTCCTCTCTCTCTCTCTCTCTCTCTCTCTCTCTCTCTCTCTCTCTCTCTCTCTCTCTGTGCTTGAAAATGAATAAATAAAAATAAAAAAATATTTTAAAAAAACTTTCACAAGGCAGGACACAAAGATGATAGACAGACAGACAGATGCTAGATGGATGGATGGATGGATCAATGTAGGCTGGATAGATGACTCAGTGATTAAGGTGCTTGTCTGCAAAGCCTAAAGACCTGGGTTCAGTTCCCCAGTACCCACATAAAACCAGATAGATGCACAAGGTGGCACATGTGTCTGACATTTGGTATACCCATTCTCTCTCTACCCTCCCACCTCTCAAATAAAATATTTTTTAAAGAGAGATAGATAGATTTATTGTTTGTTTGTTTTTCTAGGTAGGGTCTCGCTCTAGCTCAGGCTGACCTGGAATTCACTATGTAGTCTTAGGGTGGCCTCAAATCCACAGCGATCCTCCTACCTCTGCCTCCCAAGTGCTGGGGCTAAAGACCTAGATAGATTGATAATTAGATACATTGAATGAGCAAATCTTATGATGGTACCCCCATTGCCGTCCTCCCTGTCCCCAATCCACACTGGGTATCCTCCTCATTGGGCAGTAGATTGATTTTTGAGTCAGATTTTCACCATGTAGCCCATACTAGCCTCAGACTCCTGCCCAGGCTGACCTGGAATTCACTCTGTAGTCTCAGGCTAACCTCAGATTCACAGCAGTCCTCCTACCTGTGCTTCCCAAGTGCTGGGATTAAAGGCATGTGCCATCATGCCCAACTATTTCTTGTTTTAAGGATGAATATTACTCTGTTGGCTGTTATATGGTGCATTTGTTTATCCCTCCTCTGCCAATAGACATTTATGCTGCCTCTGCCTCTGGGCTATTGAAAATAATGCTATAAACATAGAAGTGCAGATATCTTTTTGAGATCCTGACTTTAAATTTTGGGATGTATATGCAGATGTGATTGCTGATCACATGGTAGTTCTGTTTTTAGCATTTTCCAGGAACTCCGATCCATCGTGTTTTCCATAGCAGCTGTATCATTTTACATTCCTACCAGTAGTGTACACATCCTCCCCAAGAATCCCTTCTTCATCGGAATCCTGCTTGACCATGTGAACCCACTCATAGAAACTAGCATCTTTGAAAGTATCAAAATAATCTTATTCTGGATATGAATGTGTCAGAATCTGAAAGGTATTTTTGTGCTTTTTTGCTAAGAAAAGAAAGACTTAAAAGTAACACATGGGGTGGGCTGGAGAGCTGGCTCAGTGGTTAAGGCACTTGCCTCCAGTGCCTAAGGCCCCCGGTTCAATTCCCCAGGACCCACATAAGCCAGACCCACAAGGTGGTGGCCCTGGTTCTCTCTCTCTCTCTCTCTCTCTCTCTCTCTCTCTCTCTCTCTCTCTCTCTCTCTCTCTCTCTCTCTCTGTATCTCTCTGATTGAAAATGAATAAATAAAATATTTTAAAAAAAAAAAAAGTAACACATGGGGGCTGGAGAGATGGCTCAGTGGTGAAGGCTCTTGCCTTTAAAACCTAATGACCCGGCTTCAGTTCCCTAGTAAAGCCAGATGCATGAAGTGGCGCATGCATCTGGAGTTAATTCGCAGCGTTGGAAGCCCTGGCAGGCCCATTCTCTCTTTCTGTCTCTTGGTCTGTCTCTCTCTGCTTGCAAATAAATAAATAAAAATATTTTTTTAAAAGAAAGCGAAGAGACATGAGAGATTTTCAAGTTTCATTTAAACCAGCACTATTGTTGGGTGAGTTACTGCTTGCCAATCCTAGAACTAGAGGCTGGAGCGTAAATTCAGGCCAGCCTGGGAGAGAAAACAAAGCCAAAACACTGGGGCTTAGAAGAGCATTTATCGGTCTCCATCAGAGAAACGTCCTCTGGTTCGTTCCACCGGACATAAAAGTTACAAATTACTATTTTGCTTTCTTTTTTCAGAATTAAAATTTTAGAAATGTTTAGTGCTCACAGTCTTCAGTCTGTGTTCTCGCGTCTCATCGAACCTCCACATGCGGATTCTCTTGGAGCCTCAAAGATCCGATTGCGAGACTTGGGAGCCTTAACCCCAGATGAGAAGCTGACGCCCCTAGGCTATCACCTGGCCTCTCTGCCCGTGGATGTGAGGATTGGCAAACTGATGCTTTTCGGATCCATCTTCCGCTGCCTGGATCCTGCTCTCACCATTGCCGCCAGTTTAGCCTTTAAATCTCCTTTTGTAAGTAAGCAGCATTCGGCTCCATCAGTAGCAAACCAACAGGATACCCCTACATGATTTCAAAATATGTTTAATGGCTTTTGAAAACAGCTTTATTGAAATATAATCTACACAGACAGTTCACCCATTGAAAGCATCTACCTCAGATTTTAGTGGCTGGACATGTTTACCTAGCACAGGTGAGGCTTTTAGCTCAAGCCCCAGCACTGGGAGGAGGGGGATTAATTTTGGTATTGAACAAGCACCCGACCATGATCAGGTTTTAGAGTATTTTGTCACCTCATAAGTCCTTATGGTGGTGTGAGCCTGTGCAAGGATAAGGCAGGGAGGAGATTACAGATTCAAAGCCAGCTTGGGTTCTGCAGAGAAATCTACATACCCTACCAAAAAATAGAATGAACCCCTTAAACTATCACAACTTTTTTGTTGTTTGCTAATGTTTTGTTGTCATCCAAGCCTAGGGAATTTTGACTTTTGTGTGTGAATAGTGTTTGTTGTTGAATGTTGTTGTTAGGCTAATTCCACATACTACTGGGGCTTGAAGCTTCCAACAAGGCTCCACCTCCCAGATGCTGCATTTATTTATTTAAGAAAGAGAAGCCGGGCGTGGTGGTGCACGCCTTTAATCCCAGCATTTGGGAGGCAGAGGTAGGAGGATCGCCGTGAGTTCAAGGCCACCCTGAGACTACAGAGTGAATTCCAGGTCAGCCTGGGCTAGAGCGAGACCCTACCTCGAAAAACAAAAAAAAAAAAAAAGAAAAGAAAGAAAGAGAGAGCACACATCTTTAATCCCAGCACCTGGGAGGCAGAGGTAGAAGGATTGCCAAGAGTTCAAGGCTACCCTGACACTACATAGTGAATTCCAGGTCAGCCTGGGCTAGAGTGGGATCCTACCTCAAAAAAGAAAAGAAAAAAAAGAGTGTGTATGTGCTCACATGGGCATGCCAGGGCCTCCTGCCACTACAAATTAACTCCAGACACAGGTGCCACTTTGTGCATCTGACTTTACATGGGTAGTGGGGATTGAACTGGGGTCATTAGGCTTTGCAGGCAAGTACCTTAACCTCTGAGTCATCTCTCCAACCCTGGTGATTCTAGTAATTTGAACATTCTCTTTTTCTAGGTCAGTCAGCAAAAGTCTTCTTTGTTGTTCTCTGGGAATGTTTGGTTTTATTGGCTTTTCTCAGTTATCTTGGTTCTCTGTCTTATTAATGTCTGCTCCTTCCTGCCCTCCTTGCTGTGGATGAGTCTGCTCTTCTTTTTCCAGACTCTGAAGGGAGAAGGTTATGGTTTTGATATAGTTCATCCCTTGTTTAGGGTTAACTTTTGTCACTTTTGATATTTCTTAATTTTCAGTGCCTTCTTTTTTAATTGCTTTGGGGGGGGACTTGTGGCAGCCCAGGAATCTCAGCCTCCCAATTGATTGGATTAAAAGTATGAGTCACTATGTCTGCCCGCATCCCTTAAAATTTTTTTTATAAATAAGATATATATATAGTAAGCAGAGAGATACAGAGAGAATGACCTCTGGCCACTACAGATGAACTCCAGATACATGCACTACTTTGTGCATCTAGTTCTAGGTGGGTACTGGGGAATTAAACCCAACTCCTTAGGCTTTGCAGGCAAGTACCTTAACCACTGAGCTATTTTTTCCAGCCCCCTCGTTGCTTTTTTTTTTTTTTCCTTTTTGATTTTTCTAGGTAGGGTCTTGCTCTAGCTGAGGCTGACCTGGAATTCACTATGTAGTCTCAGGGTGGCCTTGAACTCATGGAGAACCTCCTACCTCTGCCTCCTGAGTGCTGGGATTAAAGGCTGCGCCACCACGCCACGGCTTTTCATCCCTTTTTTTTTTTTTAGTATCAGCATTACACCTATCAGTTTTTCTCTAAGGACTGAGTTGGATGAATCCTATGTTTTGGTATGTCTTCATTTTCATTCAACAGAGTATTTTCTCACTTCCTTTTTTAGTTGGGGGTGAGGGTGGGGTGTTTGGATCAAGCCTCACACATGCCAAATGCAAGCATTGAGCTCTACCTCAAGCCCTGACTTCTCTTATTCCAAATGTGACTCATTATTTAGGCATGTGTTGTTTCATTTCCACATTATTTGTGAGCTCTTCTTTTGTTTCCTGTTACAATTTCTAGTTTTAGTTCACTGTAGTCATTAAACAGAGTGGATGTTCATTCTGTCCTTGAAAACGTTGATTTCTGGTCCTGGAGTGCACCATGGTCCTTCTGAAGAATGGACCTCTGCTCTTGGTGGGTGGAGTGATCGACTGCTTTTAGTTAGTTAGTTAGTTAGTTAGTTAGTTAGTTAGTTAGTTAGTTAGTTTCTTTACCGAGGTAGGATCTGGTTCCGGCCTGGAACTCACTAAGTGTTACGATTAAAGGCGTGTGCCACCACACCCACCTTTATTTTAGATGTATAAATGTAATCACTTTCTCCAGTTTTCAGTGTTCTGCTTCATAGAACTGTAAACTCACAGATTACAAGAGAATCTTAGTCCCACGTCATCATTTAACAAAAAATGATAAACCCAGGCAGCAGAAGAGGTGACATACTCCCTCTGGGACACACTGTCACCACTGTGAGTAGGACTTCCTGTTTCTCACATCAAACCCCTCAATGTTTTAGTGAAATACAAAAGACTCATGAGGACGATTGATGTCGCTCACAGCCAAACCTGAGCACCAGTCCTTTGCTGGGCTCTGCAAACATAATCTGAAATCTGCCAATGGGGATCCCTTTCCCATTCGCCTTTTTAAAAAGGAAGAAATTTTACTTTAAATTAGAAAAGAAAGTGTTGTTGCTACTGTTTTATCTGTAAAGTTATTCAAATATTCAAAAATTTGAGAAACACTATAGTTGGTTTCAAGAATTCTTGTGTGAGCCGGGCATTCTGCACGCCTTTCATCCCAGCACTCGGGAGGCAGAGGTAGGAGGATCACCAGGCGTTCAAGGTCACCCTGAGACTACATAGTGAATTCCAGGTCAGCCTGGACTAGAGCAAGACCCTACCTCGAAAAACCAAAAAAAAAAAAAAAAAAGTTGAAGCCTGGCACGCCTTTAATCCCAGTACTCAGGAGGCAGAGGTAGGATAGCCATGATTTGAGGCCACCCTGAGACAACACAGTGAATTCCAGGTCAGCCTGGGCTAGAGAGACCCTACCTCAACTCCTCCCCTCCAAGAGAAAGTTGAGCCTATAATCCCAGCATTTAGGCTAAAGCAGAAGGATTGCTTCACATTTGAGAAAGCTGAGGCAGGAAGGTCACCTCAAGTTTGAGGCCAGCCAGGGAAATGCAGTGTGTGCTAAGACAGCCTGGGCTAGAGTGAGACCATACCTCGAAACAAAGAGGATAAAGCCTGCTGGCCTGGGTTTCTATTTCCCACAAAGTGGCCCATGGGTCTAGAGTTTGTTTGCAGCAGTAGGAGGCCCGGTATACCCATTCTCTTTCTCCTCAATACAAATATAAATAATTTTTTAGAAAAGAAAAGAAAACCAGCCGAGCGTGGTGGCACACTTCTTTAATCCCAGCACTCGGGAAGCAGAGGTAGGAGGATTGCCGTGAGTTCAAGGCCACCCTGAGAATTCCAGGTCAGCCTGGGCTAGAGTGAGACCCTACCTCGAAAAACCAAAAAAAGAAAAGAAAAGAAAACCAAACAACAAACAAAAAAACTCATAAAGATGGTAGACTGATGGCTCTGTTGATGTTGCCTAGGAGCGCTCCTTGGGGCCCCAGGACAAGAAGTCCCTGAGCCTGAGCGCCTTGATCCACACCGTGCAGCTGGCCCAGCAATACGAAAGTGTCCTTTGAATCTGTTTTCCTCACTAGGTGTCTCCCTGGGATAAAAAGGAGGAGGCTAACCAGAAAAAGCTGGAGTTTGCATTTGCCAACAGTGATTACCTGGCCCTTCTGCGCGCATACAAGGTAAGCTATAACCCGTAGGTTTGCTTTCTCTCCGGCGTTGGTGCCAGGGACACACAAGTTCATCTTGATTTTCTCCACAATTCAGGGATGGCAGCTGAGTACACAAGAAGGTCCTCGCGCCAGCTATAACTACTGCAGACAGAACTTCCTGTCGGGGAGAGCTCTGCAGGTGAGCGGTCTGCAGCTTGCTTCCAGTCCTTTCCGTAGCAGCCGCCAGAGGGCGGTGCAGCCGACCGTGGACGTGACCTTGACCGCTTCCAGCTGTGGAAACCCGGTTCCTGAGGCCTGCAGTGCTGAAACGTTCACAGGCCTGAAAGGGGGCTCGCTCTCCTCCCTTCCTTCCCCCCTTCCCTCCCTCTCGTCCTTCCCGGCAGGTCAGGGCTCGGCTCCACTCGGGTCCTCTGCTGTGTCTCCCACTACCACACACCTATTCATTCCCTCTGTCCCGTGACTGGCGCCTGAATGGAGGCCTGACATGTTTTGTTCAGTCAGTGTTTGCGGTAGAGCACTGCTTAGCACACAGCTGCCAGGAAAGGCAGAGCTTCCCAAACTCCAGTAAAAACGTTTAAAAATATAATGTGAAATATGCATATACATATAAAATGTGGCCAGGCTTGGTGGTGCATGCTTTTAATCCCAGCACACAGGAGGCTGAAGTAGGAGGATCCCCGTGAGCTCGAGTCCACCCAGAAACTACATAGTGAATTCCAGGTCAGCCTGGGCTAGAGCGAGACCCTACCTTCAAAAACCAATATATGTATATGAGATTTTATATATATATATATATATATATATATGAGTTAAATAAATGATCCTTGGTTTGTCTGAAGACCTTGAATTTCCATGTAACTGTCCTACTTTGTTTGCAGTTTATAATAAATGAAAACTGCCTTTGTTTGAGATGACCAGACAAGGTCACAGAAGCCTCGTTGCTGTCCACTGTGTTACACACACATGAGTCCCTCCCTTGTGGGCTGATACTCATGATTCACTTGTCGATGCCTTTGTCTAATGTTTCTCCACTTCTTTCAGGAAATGGCCAGCCTCAAGCGGCAGTTCACTGAACTGTTATCAGATATAGGGTTTGTAAAAGAGGGACTCCGAGCGAGGGAAATTGAAAAAAGGGCCCAAGGAGGAGATGGTGTCCTGGATGCCACAGGAGAAGAGGTACTGTCTGCTTCTTGCTTATCCAATCAACTCGTGACAAAAGGATGAACTCTCTCTGAGACACTTGTGCTTCACTTAAGCCCTGTGCAGGGAACTAGTGCAGGCTTTTTGGGGGGGAGGGGGATTGAGGTTTTACTCTAGCCCAGGCTGACCTAGAATTCACTATGTAGTCTCAGGGTGGCCTCAAACTCATGGTGATTCTCCTACCTCTGCCTCCCTAGTGCTGGGATTAAAGGCATGCCACACGGAGCCTGGCTTTTTTTTTTTTTATGCTCTTTTTTATTTAAAGATAGTGATCACATGAAGTATATTGGTATATTTCAGAGTACAGGCAGACGTGGCTACATTACTTGCTAAAACTTCCTGTATGACTAATGGAACATTTCTCTCCTAGGCAAACACGAATGCAGAGAACCCCAAGCTGATATCAGCAATGCTCTGTGCTGCTCTGTATCCAAATGTCGTGCAGGTAACAGGACATTTGTTCTCAGTCTTCTCATTTCTTGTTTCAGAAAGAGATACACATAGCTCATATGACTCATTTTATATGTTGTTGCTGTTGTTTGGTTTTTCGAGGTAGGGTCTCACTCTAGCCCAGGCTGACCTGGAATTCACTGTGGAGTCTCAGGGTGGCCTTGACCTCATGGTGATCCTCCTACCTCTGCCTCCGAGTGCTGGAATTAAAGGCGTGCAACACCACGCCCGGCTTCATCATATATATTTAATATGCATATCTAATCCTTTTCTTCACCCAGTCTATATAGATGCATCATTCAAGGACACATTTATTATACAACATTTCTTTTAATCCTTCTGACATGCCATATTCCAGAAATGAGAGTGGACATAACTATTCTTCCAGCCAGCCTGTACATAATTATCTCTGTATGTTAGGTAGAAATTTGGTTCTACGACAGCCTCCTTTATGCCTGTTCTCTGGGCTAAGAACAAATGCCTGCTGGGACCCCCGAGCACGCTCTTGCACTGTTACCTGTGTTCTGATTATTCAGTGCTAGTAGCAATTACATTTCAAACTTAGAACTGAATTGGACAGAGTACTGGGTCATTTTTCAAGGCCTCAACCTCTTTGTTAAAATGTTCTTTTGAAATCCACTGATGAATTTATGGCTCATTTATCTGCTTGGCACTTGTATGTTTTTCATACCATTTGGAACAAGAATGTGGGAACTACTCATAAGGAAACTTATGGAAACGAAGACCTATTATGTGACATAAGTTTAGATAACAAAATTAATATGATTTTGAGACTAAACCAAAACTGCAAAGGTGTGAGATTACACTGTATGTTTACTGGGCATGGTGCCGCACAGCTTTAATCCCAGCACTTGGGAGGCAGAGGTAGAAGGAGCTCTGTGATTTCCAGGCCAGCAACTACAGAGTAAGTTCCAGGTCAGCCTGAGCTGGAGTGAGACCCTACCTTGAAAAAAACCAAAATTTAAAAAAAGGGGGGGGGGCTGGGCATGGTGGTGCACTCCTTTAGTCCTAGCACTCGGGAGGCAGAGGTAGGAGGATCACCATGAGTTTAAGGCCACCCTGAGACTACATAGTGAATTCCAGGTCAGCCTGGGCTAGAGCGAGACCCTACCTTGAAAAACCAAAAAAAAAAAAGCGGGGGAGAGGGACTGAAAAGATAGCTCAGTGGTTAGGATGCTTGCCTACAAAACCTGATGACAGGGCTGGAGAGATGGCTCAGCGGTTAAGGCACTTGCCTCCAGTGCCTAAGGCCCTGGGTTCAATTCTCCAGGACCCACATAAGCCAGACCCACAAGGTGATGGTCCTGGTGTGCTCTCTCTCTGTCTCTCTCTTCCTCTCTCTCTGCTTGAAAATGAATAAATAAAATATAAAAAAAAAAGAAAGAAAAGGTTGAGAATCCTTTCTATTTAAAAAAAAAAAAAAAAACCTGATGACAACCTGAGTTCGATTCCCCAGTACCACCTAGAGCCAGACACACAAAGTGAAATTAGTTTGCAGTGGCTGGAAGCCCTGGCATGTCCATTCTCTGTCTCTGTATCTCTGTCTCTGTATCTCTGTCTCTCTCTCTGCCTCTCTCTGCTTACAGATAAATTTAAAAATAAATAAATAAATATGGTGAAACATTTCACAAATTTACATGTCATCCTTGCCCAGGGGCCCTGCTAATCTTAATACTGTGTGAGTCCCCAAACTCACTCTGGGTGGGAATAAAAATTTATGTACCCTTTCTAAATATATTTTGTATCTAGAATTTACTATTAGGAAAGAAGTACTGATGTGCACAAAGATACAGCTAGGAGAATATGTCCTCTGAAAACCATCTCAATCTCCACTAACGTGCCAAGATGGTGACATTAGCATGACTACAGTTATATCACCTGTGGGGTAGAAAAATCAAAAACTCGAGGCCATCCTGGATTATGTGAGACTTTTCTCAAAAAAAAAAATTGGGCAAACTATAAAATGGCCTCAATGTATTGGGGCAATGGAAGTGGCTCAGTGGTTAAAGGTGCTTGCTTACAAAACCTGCCAGCCTAGATTTGATTCCCCAGCTCCCAAGTAAAGCCAGATGTACAAAGAGGCACCTGTGTCTGAAGCTCATTTGCAGTGGCAGGAGTCCCTAGCATGCCATATTTCTCTCTCTCTCTCTCTCTCTCTCTCTCTCTCTCTCTCTCTCTCTCTCTCTCTCTCTCTCTCTCTCTCTCTCTCTCAATAAACAAAGCTTCCTTCCTTGGGGAATCACCAAATGGCAGTTGACGCCTGTGCAGGGGGGAGGGGGTTTCATCAAGACAAAGCCGAAGACAAGGTGTGGATCTCCATCACCAGGCTGGGCCACCTGTCAAGGACATGAAGATCAAGTCTCCAGTGGAGATCTGCCATCAAGGTGTCTGAGATTATTGACTTCTTTTTGGGGGCTGTCCCTTAAGGATGAGGTTCTGAAGGTCATGCCAGTATAGAAGCAGACAGCAGACCAGGTTCAAGGCTTCTGTTGCCATTGGGGTCTACAATGGTCATGGGGGTCTGGGTGTTAAGTGCTCCAAGGAGGCATCATCTTAGCCAAGCTCTCCATTGTGTCTATGAGAGAGGCTACCCTGTAAGGTGTCAGTCCCCTGGGGCTCTGTGCTGGTGCCCCTTATCACTACCCCCAGGGGCACTGGCATTGTCTCTGCTCCTGTGCCCAAGAAGCTGCTGCTGATGGTTGGTATCAATGACTCTACACTTCAGCCATGGGCAACTCTGCTAAGGCCACCTTTTTTTTTTTTTTTGAGGCCAGTGGTTTTCTCTTTCTATGTATAAACATGAACCTAGCAGAGACAATTATAATGACTATTTATAAATTAATGCAAGTCATGATTATAAAAACTTTAATTTTTTTATTTATTTTGAGAGAGAGAAGAGAGAGAGAAAATGGACATACCAGGGCCTCCTGCCACTGTAAATGAACTCCAGATGCATGTACCACTTTGTGCATCTGGATTTACATGGGTGCTGGGGAATTGAACCCGAGCCATCAGGCTTTGCATACAAGCACTTATAACCATTGAGCTATCTCTCCATCACCGATTATAGACTTTTTTTCCTAAGATATATTTTCCAAAGTAAACATGTACAATTTGGGGGAGGAGAGAAATGTGTATATAAGATTTTGTTTCTGTTTTTTTTTAATTAATTTATTTTTATTTATTTGCAAAGAGAGAAAATGGGCACTCCAGGGCCTCTTGCTACTACAAACTCCAGATGCATGCACCACTTTTTACAACTGGCTTTATGTGGGTATTGGAGACTAGAGCACCTTTAACCAACCACTGAGGCATCTCTCCAGCCCTGTCTGAGATTTTTTTTTTTGAGGCAGGGTCTCACTCTAGCTCAGGCTGACCTGGAATTCACTCTCTAGGCCAGGCTCATGGTGATCCTACCTCAGCCTCCCAAATGCTGGAATTAAAAGTGGGAACTACCACACCTAGCTTAAGATTTTCAATATGTTTATATATATATATATGCAAGCAGAGAGAAGAGAAACAGGGAATGGGTGTGCCCTGGCCTCCAGCCACTATAAATGAACTCCAGATTCATGTGCCACTTTGTGCATTTGGCTTTATATGGGTACTGGGGAATTAAACGTGGGTCATTAGGCTTTGCAGTCAAGTGCATAAGTGCATTGCCTTAACCACTGAGAATCTTTTCAGCCTTCTTTTTTTTTTTTTTAGATGTATCCTAGGCTGGCTTTGCACTGTGTGTATAGCTAAGGAGGATATTAGCTTTTAAACTTCTGGTCCTTCCTGCCCCCACCTTCTGAGTGCTGGGATTTTAGGCAGACACTACCACTCCCAGATTGAACCCAGGGCCTCCTGCATGTGAGACAAGCATGTTAACAAGCTACATCCTCAGCAAGATTTTCAGTATATCTTCAAATGAAGTATCTTCATTGTGCTTAGAAAGAACTTCATTTGCAAATGTTAACACTAGAACTGAGCTGTTACCAGCTGGATCTCTCTGTACCTGACAGTATCCTCAAACATCAACATCGTTCCTCCCCAAGGTGCTTCTCTGTGGTACAGACCCCCAGAGCTACTGTACGTACCATTTCAAGGATGGGGGTATGTGTGTGGACGCAAGCCATAGCACCAGTGTGGAGGTCAGAGGACAACCACAGCGTTGATAGTCTCCTTCCACTTTGAGATGAGGTCACTCTTGTTTAGACTAGCTGGCTCTGCCAGCTTCAGGATTCTCCTGACACCACCTCCCATTGCCATAGGTGCATGGGGATTGTTGCACCTCTTTTCATCAGGCTTTACATAGATGTTGGGGATCCAAACTCCAGACATAGGCTTGTGGAGCAAGAACCTTTGACCACTAAGCCATCGCCCCAACCCTTTTTATGACAGTTAAAGAAAAAGCAGCCAGGTGTAATGGCGCACACTTTTAATCTTAACACTTGGAAGGCAGAGGTAGGAGGATAGCCAAGAGTTCAAGACGACCCTGAGACTACATAGTGAATTCCAGGTTGGCCTGGGCTACAGTGAGACCCTAGCTCAATAAAAAAAAAAGGGGGGGGGAGGTTGGAGAGATGGCTCAGCAGTGAAGATACTTGGCTTACAAAGCTTAACAACCCAGGTTCAATTCCCCAGTACCCACATAAAGCCAGATGCACAAAGTGGTGTGTTCACCTGGAGTTTGTTTGCAGCAGCTTGAGGCCCTGGACACCTGTTCTATCTGTCTCTCTTTTCTCTGTCCCTCTCTGCAAATCAAAAAAAAAAATTTTTTTTTAATAAATGAATGAAAATTGAAGGTGGGTATGATCACACATGCTTATAAACACAAAACTCAGAAGGTGAGGCAGGAGAATCAAGAGTTTAAATTCTCAAAATGAGTGAATAAAAATAAAAAGGAAACAGCAAGACTATTCAAATGAGGCTTAATTTTGCCAAAAGAGAAGTCCTACAGTTAAAATATGCGTCTGCTTCTACAAATACTTGTTGTGCAGGTGAAGGCCCCCGAAGGAAAGTTTCAGAAGACCAGCACTGGAGCCATGAGAATGCCACCCAAATCAGCCGAGTTGAAGTTCGTAACCAAAAACGATGGCTATGTCCATATTCACCCTTCCTCGGTGAACTACCAGGTCAGCATGGTGGTGTATGTGGATGGTTGTTAAAGCATAGTTTTGTTCTCTCCAGGCTTTCATTTGTTTTATTTTTATTTTGTTTTGTTTTTTCGAGGCAGGGTCTCGCTCTAGCCTAGGCAGACCTGGAACTCACTCTGTAGTCCCAGGAGAGACTCAAACTCACATCGATCCTCCTACCTCTGCCTCTCAAGTGCTGAGATTAAAGGCGTGCACCAATATGCTCTACTTATTTTATTTCTTTTTTAAATATTTTTATTTGCAAGAAGAGAGAGAGAATGGGTACATCGGGCCTTTTGCCATTGCAAATGAACTACAGATGCATGTGCCATTTTGTGCATTTGCCTTTATGTGGGTACTGGGGAATCAGGCTTCAAAAGCAAGTACCTTAACTGCTGAGCCATCTCTCAAAGTCCTAATCTGGGGTAAGACACACAGTTCCCTGAATCTGGAATGCCTGTTCTATGATGTGAGTGTCTCCACAGTACCACCAGTTTAGAGAAGGTTGGATTAAGTATAAATAGACTGACAAGTAGACTATTTTTGGGCTTTTCCATTTTGAAAAAAATTCTGCTGTATACAGAAAATGTTCACGCCTGCCTCCAGAGGAGAAATGTTTCTTTGAATTGATGATTTAAGATGTGATGAGCTAATTACATCACTGATGTTCTTGTTGATCCCTCCTCCTCCTCAGTTCTCAGGCTTCCCGCAGCTGCCAGCCACTGCAAGGCTCCTGCTTGGTGCTCAGCATGTGGTCTTCCTTCCTCTGGAAACTGCTTGATGTCCCATTCTCTCTCTCTGTCACCCTCTCCTTCTTTTACCCAGCGTCTCTTCCTCTGCTCTGGAAGAGCAGTGTCCTTTGTCTCACTAGAGCTCATCGACAGTCTTGGCCACCAAGTACACATCATGATTCCAGCCACCACCATGTCTATCTCTCCAGAGCTGGCTTTTTAAATTTTAATTTATTTACTGGCAAGCAGAGAGAGAGAAATGAGAGAGAGAATAGACACTCCAGAGCCTCTCGCCACTACAAGTAAACTCCAAATGCATGTGCCACTTTGTACATCTGGCTTTATGTGGGTACTGAGGAATCAAACCCAGGTCATTAGCTTTGCAGGCAAGTACCTTAACCACTGAGCCATCTCTCCAGCCAGAGCTGGATTTTATTTATGCACTCTTGCTGGGAAATATCAACTGATGTCTTCTAGTCTCTTCAAACTGAAAAGCTGAAAAAGCAAACTCATCATCTCTGGTGATGGGGGTGGGGGTGGAGTGGGGGTGGAGGGGGTGATGGTGGTGGTGGGGATGGTGGTGGGGTGGGTGACGCCTTTAGTACTAGCACTTCAGAGGCTGCTCAAGGGCAGCCTGGGCTTGAGTGAGACAAACCATCACCTCCCAGTTCCCCCTTTCTTTCTCATTCTGTCTTGGTAAATGAAACCATCTAAAGCAGCATGTGAAGCCACGGACTCTCACTTCTTTTTTAAAAAAATATTTTTATGTATTTGCAAGCAGAGAAAAAGAGAGACAGACAGAGAGAATTGGCATGCCAGGACTTCCAGCTGCTGCAAACAAACTCTAGATGCATGTGCCGCCCCTGTACATCTGGCTTACATGGGCACTGGGGAATTGAACCCGGGTCATTAGGCTTTGCAGGCAAGTGCCTTAACTGCTGAGCCATCTCTCTAGCCCCAACTGGACTCTTGCTTCTTGTCTCCATGCTCTAATTCACCTGCCCACCACCTTTGGGCAGTTCCACATTTTTTTTGTTTGTTTCTTGTTTATTGAGATAGGCTCTCGCTCTAGCCCAGGCTGACCTGGAATTCACTATGGAGTCACAGGGTGGCCTTGAACTCATGGCACTCCTCCAGGCCTGGCAGCAGTTTTTTTTTTTTTTTTTTTAAGACTTCCCAAAGTTAATTACACTGTACTGCAAAGCCTGCCAACCCACTGCATCTGGCCAGACAAAGGACAGGTGGGCACATGCACCCAAGGGAGGATTATAGGGCAGGCAGCTCCCCTGCCACACATGTGGGGGGGGGGCGGGATTGGAGCTAAGGATGGATCTGCAGGAGGCCTTGGGTTCTGCCTCCCGGGTGCCGGGATTACCACACCCAGCTGAATAAATTTTTGTTTGTTTGTTTTTTGAGGTAGGGTCTCACTCTAGCCCAGACTGACCTGGAATTCACTATGTAGTCTCGGGGTAGCCTTGACCTCATGGTGATCCTCCTACCTCTGCCTCCTGAGTGCTGGGATTAAAGGCGTGCGCCACCACACCCGGCTAAAAATCTTTTTAAAAATTAAAATAAATTACTTTTTATTTCCATTGCTTCCCCATCACCTAGCATGCATTTATCCGTGGTACGTCTCTGTCCTTGGATTGTGAAATCTCCGAAGACAGGAATTGAGTTTTATGCACGTTGATATTCTCAATGTTAGAGCATGGTGCATGGGTGAAAGTTTTCAGGAGAGATGAATGAGGAAAAGAGGAAAGGAGACTAGAGGAGGAGAGTCGTTGAAATGTCAGCACTAGGTGCTGAGACTGTGTTGGCTCACTGTGTATTCTGCAGACAGAGCTGTCGGGACTGGATGATGGGGATCTCAGTGAGTGAAAAGGGCAGCCAGGGATGACTCCTAAACTAAGGGCCTGGGAACCTGGGGAAATGGGATTGTTGTTTTCTGAGATGGGAAATACCAGAAAGAGGAAAATCAGGGATTCCTTGTGAATTTCAACATGAGATCATGTGTATATTTATGCAGTATCACATGACACTCCATAATTATGTATGGTTTGTGTTTTGTGCATAAGCTAAAATTAATTTTTTTAATTTCCTTTTGAGCATAAAAGGTTTTTCTAAATTATTGTTGTTTCATTTTTTTATATTTTTATTCATTTATTTGCAGAGAGAGGGAATGGCATACTAGTTTGTTGCATACAAACTCCAGATGTATGTGCTACTCTGTGCTTCTGGCTTCACATGGGTACTGGGGAATCGAACCTGGGCCAGCAGTCATCACAAGCAAGCACCTTCACCTTTAACTTTAGTTTCAGAGGTGTTAGAGATAAGCCCAGGGCCTTGTGCATGCTAAGCAGGTGCTCCACCATTGAGCTCCATCCCCAGGCCTAAACAGGAAAAGTTTGAGAACTTTAAGATGCTAATTAGATGGTGGAGATGGCAAGCAGGGGGTCACCTGTAGAAGCACAGAGCTCAGGGGAAGGTACTTGGTACCCTTAATCCACTGGACTACTAGGAATTGCTTTGTGTTGCCAATGATGTCACTGTTGTTATCTGAGGGGATTTTATGTTTTGTTTTGGTTTTGGTTTTTGGACGTAGAGGCTCGCTCTAGCCCAGGCTGACAGGGAATTCCATATGTAGTCTCAGAGTGGCCTTAAACGCACAGCGATCCTCCTACCTCTATCTCCCCAACTGCTGGGATTAAAGGCGTGCACCACCATGCCCAGCTGAGGGGGGTTGTCTGTTTTTTAATTTTAAAAAATTTTTGCAAAAAAAAAAGTCACTGGTTATTGAAGCGGGATTTACATATTTCAAGAGCAGCCATAGTAATCAAGGTAGGATATTTCTCAGCATATCCTCATTTCCACATTCAGGCTGCCTATGATTAGTTTGCTATCATTATAAATTTTCTTGTTCCTTTCTTTCCTTTTCTTTAGCTTTTTATTGGTATCTTCCATATTTATAGACCATAAATCATGATGCCCTCCCCACCCTCCCTCATATCTCTTCCCCCTCTCAATCTCTGGGTGTTTTTGGGGGGTTGTAATTTTTTTCAAAAAATATTCACTGGTTATAAAAATATTTATTTTCAGGGCTGGAGAGATGGCTCAGCAGTTAAGGCACTTGCCTCCAGTGCTTAAGGCCCCGGGTTCAATTCCCCAGTACCCACATAAGCCAGACCCACAAGGTGGTGGCCCTGGTGGGCGCGCTCTCTCTCTCTCTCTCTCTCTCTCTCTCTCTCTCTCTCTCTGTGTGTGTGTGTATTTCTCTGCTTGAAAATGAATAAATTAAAAATATATATATATTTATTTTCAAGCAGAGAGAGACAGATACAGAGAGAGTGAGAAAGAGAGAGATTGGGTACATTAGGGCCTCCGGCCACTGCAAATGAACTCCAGACGCATGTGCCACTGTGTGCATCTGACTTTCATTGGGTCCTAGCTACTCCAACCAGGATTGTTAAGCTTTACAGGTAAGCACCTTAACCAGTGAGCCATCTCTCCAGCCCTCATCTGAGTTTTTATGTGGCAGGTCAGACACTTTGACAGCCCCTACCTGTTATACCATGAGAAGATCAAAACGAGCCGGGTATTCATCCGAGACTGCAGCATGGTGTCTGTGTACCCCTTGGTCTTATTCGGAGGTGGCCAGGTGAATGTACAACTTCACAGGGGAGAGTTCGTCATCTCCTTGGATGATGGTTGGATCCGTTTTGTGGCTGCTTCCCACCAGGTAAAAGAATAACTACTTGTTGTTGAGACTGAGACTATGAAGAGACTAGGACAACATAACTAAGGCAGAGTAAATGATGGGTCTGGGATGGATGTGACACTGGAGTGAAGCTAATCCAGAGCAGAGGAAGAGCTGAGTAAGACTTCCAGGAATCACCTAGGGAGGTGTTGCAGTCAGCTTACTAGTTGCCACACAGAAAGAACCCGAGCAAAAGCGGCTTGTGGAGGAATGGGTTTATTTGGCTTACGGACTCGAGGGGAGACTCCATCCTGGCAGGGGAAATGATGGCATGAGCAGTGGGGTGGACATCACCTCCGCCACAGCACTGCAAACAGCGGCAGAAAGGTGTACCAAACACTGGTAAGGGGAAGCTGGTTTATAATCCCCATAAGCCGGCCCAACAACACAGCTCCAGCGAGGTTGTAAGACCCAAACTGCCATCAGCTGAGGATCTATCAATCAGAACACATTCATTTGTTTGTGGGGGACACCTGGATCAAACCATGACAGGAGGGAAGCCTGGAGTGAATTAGAGTTGGTATAAAAGGTTTAAGGGCAAAGGCTCCAATACTTGGAAGGCTGAAGCAGGAGAATTACTATGAGTTCCAAGCTAACCAGAGTTGCAAAACTCTGTCTCAGAAAACCAAAAATAAACAGAAACTGTCAAGTAAGGGTATTGGATCTTATTTACTTAAAAAACATTATTAAGTAGAAACTTTGTATTCACAAGTCATGTGTTGGTACCTTTGTTTCCCTCCACCCTGTCCCCATTCCACTGTGGGCCATTCTCAGTGGGATTGCTGGAATGCTCCATGAGGATTGAGGGCTCTGTGTTGTGTGAGCAGCAATCAGTCATT
>PVHP010015877.1:0-36738 GCA_004024765.1 Zapus hudsonius | reverse complement strand
CCCACCTAAGCCAGACCCACAAGGTGGGGCTGGGGCTCTCTCTCTCTCTCTCTCTCTCTCTCTCTCTCTCTCTCTCTCTCTCTCTCCTCTCTCTCTCTCCTCTCTCTCTCTCCTCTCTCTCTCTCCTCTCTCTCTCTCTCTCCTCTCTCTCTCTCTGCTTAATAAAAGAAAGAACCCACACAGATGCAATCCCAATGTGCCCTTCAACTCCTCTCTTCCTCTAAGCCTCTTCTGATTGCAATTTCTATCAAATCAAATCCTTTACAAGGATAGTCCTGGATTCATGGTTTCTGTGTACAACATTATCCACATCCACAAGATATTTCTGCTTCTAAACTAATTCTCTCTCTCTCTCTCCCTCCCTCCCTCTCTTTTGAGGTAGAGTTTCACTCCAGCCCAGGCTGACCTGGAACTCACTCTGTAGTTCCCGACTGTTCTTGAACTCATGGAGATCCTCTACTTCGGCCTTCTGAGTGCTAGGATTAAAGGCATGTGCCACTATGTCTATCTTAGATTCTTTTTAAAAACAAAAACAGTTATTTATTTATTTGCCGCAGAGAGAGGTAGAGAGAAGAGAGAATTGGCACACTAGGGCCTCCAGCTGCTGCAAATGAACTCCAAATGCATGTGCCACTTTATGCATCTGGCCTTACGAGGGTACTAGGGAATCAAACCTGAGTCGTTAGGCTTTGCAGGCAAGTGCCTTAATCGCTGAGCCATCTCTCCAACCCAAAAGATTCTTTTTTAAGAATCACCATAGTCAGGAAGTATATCCATTACCCTTTTTAGTAGCCTCATCTTTCATTTACACACCCATCACTATCAAGACCCCAATTTTTTGAGGGCTCCAAGCCTTCAGGGCACTGACCCCCCCCCCAGACTCCAGTACAGCAAAAACAAGGAAAGAATAGATAATGCAGACATACTCATTCCAGTCAAGAACCAGGTTCCAGGTGTCCAGGAAGGACATGACCTTTTATATGTCTCTATGTCAAACTCTAATTAATGTTAACCACAATTCTAACACTAAAACCTTACTCCTAAGCCCAACTCCAAGCTTTTTCCAGAGAAAACAAGTGTGTCTACGAAAGGTAATGGTAGTAGGAGTTACCCAAGGATGTTTGCATGAAGTGTACCATACAAAGCTGTGCTGTTCCTTCTCCCCCAGAGCTGGATGGCTCCTACTTGGATTACTGGGGGGACAGTCGTACACCTCAAACAGAGGGCCCAGAAAACAGCTAACATTTATCAGATCAAAACTAGACATAGTGCATAAGTCTAAGTCCCTTTTCAGACTATTTACAATTTGAACTCCTTGACAAATCTTATATATATATATATATATATATATATATATATATATATATATATATATATATATATTTCCTTGACAAATCTTAAATGCAAACAGTGGACCTACTTCCATTCTTAAAATAAAATTCTGAAAACTTAATCTAAGATACACTAACTCTTCTCAGCAGGAACCACACAGTTCCAAACCCACTGTAACATGAGTAGGGTCACAGCCCTATGCTTACCATTTTCCAATTCCAATCTGTAACCACAAACCCAATGCTGTTCTAAGCAACAGTCTAATGCTAACCTTGGGCAGCTACACATTGAGTTATGGGCACACAAATTCCACATACAAACTGTCATTTGCACCTTCAGGGGCTCAGGGGCTCCTTTAGGAACAGCTACGCTGTCCACCAGCACCTTGTTCCTAAAGGGCTCAATGCTCTGCTGGGAACTCGGGGCTACCAAAGTGCCCAGGCCCTTTGACTCATGGTTGGATATACAGGCCCATGGGACTTAGGCCACCCCGCAGCCTCTTCCAGGACTAGCCCAGCTCTTGAGCTGAAATTCCCGCCATACCCGCCCCTCCGCTCTTGTCTGCCAAGCTGGGAGCATCTGCTGCCCTGGAACCTCTTCCCATGCCCCTAGGAGAAGGAGCAGGCAGGCCTGGAGCTGAAAGGAATGTGGTCATTTTCAATGTGGGGATTCCCAGACTCTTACAACCCCCACACCTAAGAGGCCTGGCTCAAGTGTCTGTCCCAAACAGGTAACAAGCCTGTTGATATTGAGGCTGAGGGAAGCATCAATGAACACAGCTCTTCTCTCTCTTCCAGGATCTTAGGTTGATGATAAGATGTATGAGTTATGCACTTATTCATCAGGGTAAGTACCCACCCCACCAGGCACCAGTGCAGCAATGCTGTGTGCCATGGCTTCTCACAGGTTGTCAGGAAGTAACAAAGTCCCTCAGAAACCAAATCCTTCATTCAAAGGATTGGAGCACTTAAGGGAACACTCAAATCTCAGGTGGGCAAACATCAGTCTTTGTGTCTCATCCCCCAGTGTCTACAGGCGGCCTGGCCAGAGGACTCCAAGAGGCCTTGGTTCTGGAGTATAAGCTTCAGAGCCCTGCACCCAGGTTAGGCTTCAAGTGGGACTGTCTGTCAGCTGGAATGAGCCCTAGTGAGGGTGAAGGAATGGCTGAGAAGGGAGTCCTAGGGAGGGCTAACCACTCCTTTCATCGTCTCAGTTGCTCTCCTGGGCGCTTGTCTATACCTGAGCTCACGCCCTTCTAGGCTACCTCAGTGCCTCCCTCCCATGCCCCAGATCCACCCACGGACCAGGTAGGGGTGGGAGTCATCCCCTTGGCTCTCAAGGCAGAAGCTTCCTATCTTTACCAGGTTTCCACTCCCATAAATCTCCATTGTCTCCTTTCTCCCACAGCCCACAATTTAGATTCTAAGCCCCAGGAGCAATCAGAGAGGCCCCAGTATCTCCAGGGTACAACTGGAGACTGTTCTACCAGCACAGTAGGGGCTTTGGGTTTATGCTAGGAAAGTGGGCAATGGTAGAAGCTGTGGAACCATCTGCCACAAAGTGGCAGCTCGCCCCAGCACCACCAAGGTCAAAGAACAACAGGATCCTGGGTGAGAAGGGCCTGGAGACTTTAGGAGCAGAAGCAGCACACTCCCCTTCTACCTCCCATCTTTCCCCTTCATCTACGTGCTGGAAAGTCACCTCTCAGGAGAGGTGGGGGACGGCTGCACTTCCTTCTTCTCAGACCACCTTTGTTCCTCCCACCAGCTCTTTGCCCATCTGGAGTGTAGGATGGAAACCAGAATAGACCCAGATGGCCAAATGCTTGATATTACCTGAGCAACTTGGCAAAAATACAGGTTCTCTGGCTCTATTCTGAGATTCTATTTAAGAGGGTCTGGGGTAGTGACTAATTCTGTGTTTTTAATAACTCCCCAGGTGTTTCTGAAGTGCAGCCACTTTGGGAAACAATCTAAGATAATATGACTCTTTTATCATCATTATGGCCCAGGCCCATGCTATCTGCCGTTCTAGAAAACTTCAGAGATAGGCTGTGTGTTAGTTACTTTTCTCGTTGCTGTGACAAAATACCTGACAAGAGGCGACTTTAGAAAGGAAGGGTCAAAGAGGTTGCAGAGATGGCTGGGTAGGTGGGACTACTTGATTGATCCCCAGCACTGAGAAGGACAGAGACATGAAGATCACTGTAACTCATTGGCCAGCCAGTCTAAGCAAAAAACAGTGTGAGCTCCAGGTTCAGGGAGACTATGTCTCAAGGAAGTAAGACATCTGACATCTCTGACCTCTACACACATGCACATCTACACTCACACATGCATATACCATACACACACCATAAAGAAAAGGAAGGAAGGGTTTATATGGGCTCAGAGTTCAGAGGGGTACAGTGGATCATGGTAAGGACGGCATGGTGGCAGGAGTGGCGGGCTGCTAGTCACATTGTACCCATAGTCAGGAAGCAGTAAATAGACAGGAAGTGGGGTTGGACTATAAAATCTCCAAGCCCACCCCCAATTACCCACTTCCTCCACCAATGCTCTACTGTGTAAAGCTTCTGCAACCTTTCCAAAGAGTGACACCAGCTGGGGACCAAGTGTTCAAGCACATAAGCATAGAGGGGACTCTGACATTGAAACCACAACAGGCTGCTCACTACTTCCTTAGTCACTTCCACAGGCAGGTTAGGAGATGGAAATTTAAATTATTAATTTATTTATTTAAGAGAAGGGGTGGGAAAAATAGGGCCTCCTGCCACTGCAAATGATCTTGAACTCCAGATTCATGCAGCACTTTATGTGTCTGGCTTTATGTTGGTACTGGGGAATCAAACCCAGGCCAGTAGGCTTTACAATCAAGTGCCTTTAACCGCTGAGCTATCTCCCCAACCCTGAAAATTTAAATTCTGGTACCAAGATCTACCTTCCACCAGGTAAATGATCCAAAACATCTTATCTCTTTGTTTCTGCCCAGTTTTGCTCCTGGAATGCCAGCTTCTTGCCAGCAGCCTGGTGAAAAACTTCAGACTTGGTATTCAATTATCATTCCTCTCGGCCACTCGATCCAGCCCCTCTCCTCTGTGAAACATCCTAACAGTATCTTCCTCGATAGACCCACTACATTACCCCCAAGCAACACTCAGATATTTCTATCACTACTGTATCCCTGGCTATATGTTACTTCTCATTGCTGTCACAAAATACCTGACCAAAAGGAAGAATCATTTTGGCTCTCAGTTTAAGAAGGGATGAGGTCTATGATGACTAGGGCGTCATTGCAGCAGGAATGTGAGGCAGTTGGTCCCATTGCATTTGTGATCAGGAAGCAGAGAGAGATGAATGCTGGTGCCCAGCTCTCCTTTTCTCCTATTTATTCAGTCTGAGACTCCAGTTTATGGAATGATGCTACCCACATTCAGGGTGTGAGTCTTCTCTCTTCAGTTAAACTTCTCTGGGAAAAGCTGGGCGTGGTGGCACACAGCTTTAATGGCAGCACTTAGAAGGCAGAGGTAGGAGGATCACTGTGTGTTCAGTCCACCCTAAGACTACATAGTGAATTCTAAGTCAGCCTGGGCTAGAGCAAGACCCTACCTCAAAAAATAAAATAAAAACCCTTCTCTGGAAATGCCCTCATGAAACATGCCCAGAGGCTTATAACCTAGGTGATTTTAAACATCGTCAGATTGACACCATTAACCATGACACTGTCCATCCTTGTCTTGACCACATGTCTCCCAATTCTTATCCCTTCTCCAACCCCCTGTGTTTTCCCTGCCTTTTTGTAAACCATACTATCAGAAAACTGACGAGACAAGGGATTAGGGGATTCTTGGTTTAGCACTCTGGAAACCCATCAGTTATATCCTGGTGACCATAACTCTGAGGCTCAATCTAGCTGTTTGGGGTGTGTGTGTGTGTGTGTGTGTGTGTGTGTGTGTGTGTGCATGTGCATGTGCATGTGCGTGTGTGTGGTGTATGTGTATATATGTGGGTTATGCATGCATATGTACAGATATACACACTCCATGGACACACGTGCACGCACAGGCCACGGGGAACATCGAATGCCCTCCTCTATCACTGTTCCACCTTGTTCCTTGAGACAGTCTCTCATTGAACCAGGACCCCACCATTTTTTTGCCAGACTGGCTGACCAGGGAGGCCCAGCAATTCCTTTGTCTATACTTAGCTCAGTGTTGGGGATACAGGTGTGTGTGGCCACACGCGGCCTTTTATGTGGCTGCTGGAGATCAAACTCGGGTCCTCATGTTTGCCCAGTGTTGCAGTCAGCTTTCTAGTCACTGCACAGAAAGAACCCAAGCAAAAGCTGCTTGTGGAGGAATGGGTTTATTTGGCTTATGGACTCGAGGGGAGACTCCATCCTGGCAGGGAAAATGATGGCATAAGCAGAGGGGTGGACATCACCTCTGCCACAGCACTGCAAACAGCAGCAGGAAGGTATGCCAAACACTGGCGAGGGGAAGCTGGTTTATTACCCCCATAAGCCCGCCCCCAACAACACAGTTCCAGTGAGGGTAAAACCCAAAATGCCATCATCTGAGGATCTGTAAACCAGAACACATTCATTTGTTTGTAGGGGACACCTGGATCAAACCATGACACCCAGCAAGCACTCTAACCCACTGAGCCATCTCTCCAACCCTCAATCCAGTTTTAAACAAAGATTCCAAGTTATAACCAATAATTCTCATACACCGTATACCAGGAAAAGTCCCAGTGGATCAAAAACTTTAAATGTCAAAGACTCAATTACAGGCATGATATCACACAAAATGGCAGCATCTGAAGGTCTCAGATTGGGCCCCCCACAAAGCAACTACTACAGTGGAAAATACTACGGGATCAACTCCTCTCGGACTCTGGACCCTGATGGGATACATAACAGTGGTAGGTGTTCAATGAGAGAGGCTCTGGACTTTCATAAGACAGTATAATGCAGAACCAGCTCTAACTCCCACATCTCTGCTGTGGCTGGCTGATGTCACATTAGATAATAGGCACCTTGACTCTCCAAAATGTGAGGTTGTACATTTAGTTGGCATGGTAGGCCAGGGCTTGCCCTGGTTTTAGCCCTCATGGACTGTTACAACTTCCCCAACAACATATGTCAGAAGATTTAGAGACAGAACCTTTTCCTGGAGCAGATGGGGATGGGAGAGAGTAACCCTTCTTGGGCTACCTGCTGACCACAGAAATATTGAACACAAACTTCAATGACCCCTTACAACAAAGAATACACACTCTGCAAAATTAGTTTGGAAAAGTCACAAATGGATGACAGAGTCGTCAACAAGTGTCGGTAACCTCAAAGGAACGTAAGACCCAGTCTCCAGTTCTCACCAAAAAATTACAAGGTGTACAAAAAATATCAGGGACGTGTGGCCCACTCATAGAGAAAAAGATGAAACAATCACTGAGGAAGTCTAGACATTGGGTATGCTAAATGAAAAGTTGAAATTATTATTGCTTAAATATGCTCAAGTAGATGAAGAAACCCTGGGCAAAGAACTACAAGAAATCTGGAAAACAGTAAGGTCTTGGGCAAAGGAAATCTGGGAAACTGTATATGACAACAGGGAGGACCTACAGAAATAGTGCTACACACCTGCAATCCCTGCATTTGGGAGATAGTCACATGGGATCTTGAGGTCAGATGAGTCTGGGTTACACAGTGAGACTCTGTTTAAAAAAAAAAAACAAGAGGACTGGAGAGATTGCTAAGTGGTTAAAGCACTTGTCCTGCAAAGCCTAGTGACATAGGTTCAATTCCCCAGTACCTATATAAAGCCAGATGCACAAAGTGGCACATGCATCTGAAGTTCGTTTGCAGTGGCTGGAGGCGCTAGTGCACCCATTCCATCTGTCTCTTTTCTCTATCTCTCTCTCTGCTTGCAAATAAATAAATAAAAATTTAAAAAAATTTTAATCCCAAATCTAAAAATAGGCATGAATATGTGTTCAAGAAGCTTACTAACTCCAATGAGGATAAACTCAAAGAGATCAATAAAAAGACATAGTAAAATCAAATTGTTAAAACCCAAAGGATAATTTTGAAAACCAAAGCAAGGTGAGTCATTATGTACATGGAGATTTTCAGTATGATTACCAACTGATTTTCTGAAACCATAGAGGCCAGAGGCAATGGGATGATGTTTTAAAGTTGTAAGAAGGAAAAAAGGATGCCAACAAACATTTATTTCCAGCAAAATGATCATTCAAGCATCAAGGAGAAATCAGATGAGCATGGTACAGCACATGCCTATAATCATAGCATTTAGGAGAATGAGACAGGAGGATTTCAAGTTTGAGGTCAGCCTTGGCTACATAAGACCTTGTTTTTAAAAAATGAAGTAGGAGGAAGAGGAAAGAAGGAAAATGTAGAGAAGGAAGAAGATTGGGTCCAAAAAAAAAAAGAAAGAGGAAGAAAAGAAAAAGCAGGAGGAAGACTAGGAAAAAATGATTAAGGAGAAATAAACATCCCCAGATAAACTAAACTGAGGAAGGTTCATTCAGTGGGTTTGCCTATGAGGAATGCTGAAATGTGTCGTTCAGGCTAGTGTAGTAGTCTTTTTCCTCCAGGCATAGTATGATCATCCCATGGTCATCTTGGAGTAGAGATAACCTTGGCCAGGTAGTCATGGCGATGAAGTAAGCAGTAATACAGTAATGGCTAGGTCTCTGCTGACTATAATGGAGCCATTGACATCCATATTGAAGGGAGAGGAGGGCCACATGACTCATCTAGAATTCCAGCCTTTACTCCTTCCTACTTGTCTCCACTGCTAACTGCAAGGGATTGTGGGAGATGCTAGAGTATATAAGAAGTGGGAAATTAACTGAAGGGAGGGACTCATGGTGCAGCTTTCTGGAGGTTGTCATCCATGATGGAGAATTTACAAATATATGAAAATTAAACAATATGCCTTAAAGAAATCAAGAGTCAAAGAAGAAATCCCAAGGGAAAGTATAAAATAACAAGGTTAAAAAAAAAAACTGATAGCTCAAACTGGAAAAGCTGGGAA
Organism: Zapus hudsonius; assembly: GCA_004024765.1. Taxonomy (NCBI): domain Eukaryota; kingdom Metazoa; phylum Chordata; class Mammalia; order Rodentia; family Dipodidae; genus Zapus; species Zapus hudsonius. The sequence goes on along the minus strand of PVHP010015877.1, from coordinate 28,346 downwards.
AACACCAGGAGGCTAGAGGCATATCCACCCTGGTGGCCTGAGCGCCATAGACATGACTGTGGCTTGGCTGGCATCCTTCACTGGACTGCTCTTCCAGAGGCTTCCTTAAGGCAACCCTTGTGGGGCCATCCTCAGTTTTGTCCACAAATACTAGAAGATCCTGAAAGATGGCAGATATTAACCTCAAAGTAGTAACCTTGATAGTAGGTGTGGTGACTGCCTGCTGTTGGAACAATCTCTTCTGTGGTTTTGTTTTCCATGATATTTCAGCAATACTGGATGATAAAGACCTGCATCCATCTACACCTTTAAAAACCTTATCTCTGGGCTGGTGAGATGGCTCAGCAGTTAAGGCACTTGCCTTCAAAACCTAACAACCTGAGTTCTATTCCCCAGTACCCACGTAAAGCCAAATGCACAAAGTGGCGCATTTATATGGAGTTCCTTTGCAGTGAGGCCCTGGCATACCCATTCTTCTCTCTCTCTCTCTCTCTCTCTCTCTCTCTCTCTCTCTCTATCTATCTATCTATCTATCTATCTATCTCTATCTCTCTCTCTGTCTCTCTCTCTTTCTCTCCTTGCAAATAAATAAAAATATGAAAAATATAATATTATTTCAGAATGACTTTTGGGGAACTCCTATGTTTGAAGAAAGAAGTCATAGGTCTCACAGGTCCTATCATCTCCTGACTATGGTTTCCATGCTGGTGTTAGTGTGGTCATCTGAAAGTCTGCAAACTCTTTCTGGACAAGAGGAGCCGCGGGATTGCTGTTTTGCTCTTGGCAATTCGCCCAGTACTTACAGAAGCAGTGACAGGTGTTGCAGGAAGAGTGGTACTTTTGTCATCTATCTTCTTTCTAGCTGCATTTTTATCATATGCCAAATCAGAAGGACCAGATAATTCTATAGCATTGACAGTGCTTATAGTGGCCCTTGCCACACTGTGTGAAAAAGAAGGAATTACAGTTGTGGGGATTTGCTGTGTGTATGGAGTATTTGTTGCCCAGGGGTATATTTTGCCATTATTCCATTTCTTGTGTTGCAGACCTTAATAAAACTCATTGTCTTGATGTTCAGTACATTACTGCTCGTTGTGATTAGAGTTCAGGTGATTCAGTCCCAACTTCCAGTATTCACAAGGTCTGGCAATCCAGCTGCTTTAAGCCCAACCTACAAGACAATTGACTTTTAACTATGCCCATCCTGTGAATGTGTGGCTTTTATTAAATCCTTCAGAGCTCTGCTGTGACTGACCATGGAACAATACCACTGACCAAATCCTTTCTAGATATACGAAATCTTGCCACTTTTGCTTTCTTTTTCTTTCTGAGGGCTTTGGGAATGGTCAGTGTCCAATAGCCTGGTGATTCCTCCAAGACAGTTCTGATGGCACTTGGTTTAATAGCATTACCATTAATTCCTGCATCAAACCTTTTTTCCTGGGTTTGTCTGTTCATGCTGATACTAACCCATGCCTTAAAAACACTACAGAGAAATTGGGATTGGGATTGTTTGTGTCAGCCTTGAAGGTAAATAAAAACGATGCCAAGTTATGGAATAATGTGGATCATGCTCTGGAAAATGAGAACTTTGAGAGAGCTCTGAAATTCTTCTTGTAGGCTACTCGTGTTCAGCCAGATGATATCTGTGCCCACATGAATGTAGGAAGAATTTACAAGAACTTAAACAAACTAGAAAAGCTGAAGAATCTGACATGTTGGCTAAGTCACTAATGCCTCAGATCATTCCTGGTAAAAAGTAAGCAGCCAGAATTGCCCCAAAACACTTCAATGCTTGCATCAATCTGGCCAAGCTGATGTGAGCAAATGAATCCCGCCTGGAAGAAGCAGACCAGCTGTATCAGCAAATTTTCAGCATGAGACCAGAGTTCAAGCACGCTTACATTAGCAGGTGTCGGAGTTCACAACTTGAGCTATATTTGCATATGCATTTTGACTAAATTAACAGGGCTTTCCTTGTATTAGATTAAGAGTCAGATTTAAATAAATTAAAATTTACAAGATAATTTTAATTTATAATAGTCAAATTAGGTTATGTTATATGAAAGAAAGAGTTCTAGAAGCATCTCATTCTTAGTTTCCTTATATTCTCAAAAATAAATCTTTCCCCCTATTTAAAACACCTGGTAGGCTGTGGCAATCACAATGGATAAAGTACTTGCCTTTCAAGCATGAATTTCTGAATTTGAACTCCAGTACCCATACAAGACATACCCACAGCTAGCATCATACTCAATGAGGAAAGAGTGAATGTTTTCCCCAAAGATGAGGGTTCATCACTTCTATTCAACATAATACTGAGAGTTCTAGCTAGAGCAATTAGGCAGAGAGGGGGGAGCACAGATTAGAAAGAAGTAAATGTCTCTATTCCTATATGACATAATCTTAGAAACCCCTAAAGGAGCTGGGTGTGGTGGCACATGCCTTTAATCCCTGGGAGGGAGAGGTAGGAAGATCACTGCATACAAAGAATTAGGTTAAAGAAATTATTTTTTAAAACCTGTTATAATTTAGCAAAGTTTCAGAATACAACCAACATGGAAAAATCAGGATATATATGCAGTATAACAAAAGGAAACTAAGAAAACGAATACATTTAAAATAGCAACAAACAGAACATTGCAAAATAAATTGAACCAAGTAGATATAAAACTTGCACACTGAAAAAAAAACCACAAAATCCTGCTGAAGAAATTAAAGGAGATCTAAACCAAAGCTGAAAGTGATCCTTTGTTCCTGGACTGAAAGGTGTGATGGTGCTAATATCACAAAGATTAAGAGACTTTCCAAAGTGATACACAGATTCAACACAATACGTATAGAAACAGTAAAGCCCAGCCTAAAGTTCATATGGAATTTCAAGAAACACCAAACATCCAAAGGAAGCTTTCAAAAGAAAAAAAAAATTCCTATTTCTTCCTATCAAAACTTAGTTACCGGGCTGGAGAAATGGCCCAGCGGTTAAGGCACTTGCCTCCAGTGCCTAAGGCCCCAGGTTCAATTCCCCAGGACCCACATAAGCCAGACCCACAAGGTGATGGCGCTGGTGTTCTCTCTCTCTCTCTCTCTCTCTCTCTCTCTCTCTCTCTGTATTTCTCTGCTTGAAAATAAATAAATAAAATATTTAAAAAAAAAACTTAGTTACCGTAATCATTACAGTCAGTCGCTGGCATCAGGACAAACATGCAGACCAGTGCAAAGAGAGAACCAGGAACAAACTTGCACACATATGCTCAGCTATTTGCTTTTCCTTTCTGAAGTTTACAAAGGTTCTATCACAGAGTATTATAGAAGTTAAGGTATGGGAAGAAGGCAGCACTTCCATAAAACAGGAGTCCTGAGTGAGTAATAGAGCCATTTAATGAAGAAAGAGGGGCTGGAGAGAGCTCAATAATTAAAGACACTTGCTTGCAAATCCTACTGGCCAGGTTTGATTTTCCCAGTGCCCACGTAAAGTCAAATGCACAAGGTGGCACGTGCATCTTGGAGTTTCTTTACAGTGACAAGAGGCCCTAGAATGCCCATATTCTCTCTCTCTCTCTCTCTCTCTCTCTCTCTCTCTCTCTCTCTCTCTCTCATAAATAAAATATTTTTTCTTTAAAAAAGAATCTTTTCAACAAAAGGTACTGGGGTAATTATATCAACATGCAAAAGAAATTGGACTCTTATCTTACACTATGTACAAAAAAACTCAATATGTATAAAAGACCCAAACATAGAAGCTAAAATAGGGCTAGGGGATTGCTCAGTGGTTAACGGTGCTAGTTTGCAAAGTCTGCCAGTCTGGGTTCAATCCCCAGCACCCGTGTAAAGACAGAAAAATTGGAGTAGCTGGGCATGGTGGTGCACACCTTTACTCCCAGCACTAGGGAGGCAGAGGTAGGAGGATTGCCATGAGTTCAAGACCAGCCTGAGACTCAACAGTGGATTCCAGATGAGCCTGAGTTACAGCGAAACCCTACCTCAAAAGAAAAAAAAGAGAAAAAGAAAAAAAAATTGGCGTATTCATTTGCAGGCAGGGATATCCTGTGCTAGTACACACACACACACACACAAATAAATACAATTTTTAAAGCTAAAAATATAAACCCTTGCCTGGTGTGGTGGCGCATACCTTTAATCCCAGCACTCGGGAGGCAGAGGTAGGAGGGTCACTGTGAGTTCAAGGCCACCCAGAGACTACATAGTGAATTCCAGGTCAGCCTGGGCTAGAGTGAAACCCTACCTCGAAAAACAAAAAACAAACAAACTATATATATATATATATATATATATATATATATATATATATATATATATATATCCTTCAAATAGGGAAACCTCTATGGGCTTGGATCTGACAATAGTTTCTTAAATATGATATCAAAATCACAGATAATGGCTGAGAGGCAAATTGGACTTCAACAAACTTAAGTATTTGGGATCTATGAACATAATGAAAAGATCAGCCATAGAATGGGAAGAAATATTTACAAATCCCATACCAGACAGGAGTCTATGAGCAATGATCTATGAAGAACTCTCACACTTGCTGGAAGAAGAGGGAGTGTAGAGCCTCAAGCACAGTGAGGAGGCCACAGGCTGGCTTCAGGATTGAGGCAGCTGGGAGTTGATTGGCTGTATGTATTTAGTTCGTACATCCTAGTGAGGCTGGGCACAGGGATAGAGGCCAGCTCTCAGGAAGGAAAGGGAGGGGGGAGGGAAGTGAAAGTGACTGACTGCATAAATAGGCTACAGGCCAGTCCCAGCCCACACACAGACCCCAAGTTGTGGCAGTCCATCTCGCCTGCAGCTCTGGCCTCAACAGCATCCTCAACCACAGCCATGGCTCCGATGGCACCTGCGAGCCTCCTTGTGCTGGTCCTGGCCCTCTGTATCCCCTGCACCCAAGGTACCAAGGGAGGGGGATCCCCAGCTGGAGGGAGAGGGCTGGGGAGACCTGGGTAGGATCTTACAGTGAACCCTGTCCCCCAGGCAGTGATGGAGGTGCTCAGGACTGCTGCCTCAAGTACAGCCAAAAGAAGATTCCCTACAACGTTGTCCGAAGCTACCGGAAGCAAGAGCCAAGCTTAGGCTGTCCCATCCCAGCGATCCTGTGAGTGGGCAGGTGGTGGGAGGGAAGGTACAGGCTGGTGGCTGAATAGGGCCAACCTAAGGTTGGTAGGCCAACCTAAGGAGGCTTACTCTCGGCCAACCCCCAGGTTCTCGCCCCGGAAGCGCTCTCTGCCCGAGCTCTGTGCAGACCCTAAGGAGGGCTGGGTACAGAAACTGATGCTGCGCCTGGATGAGCCGCCAGCCCCATGGAAGCAGACCCAGGGCTGCAGGAAGAACAGGGGGGCCCCCAAGTCTGGAAAGAAGGGGAGGAGCTCCAAAGGCTGCAAAAGGTGAGGAAGCCTGGGACGGGGAGGGGGGCAAGGTGCAGCCTCCGTCAGCCCCTCACACACCTCTTCTGCCCTCCCAGGACTGAACAGTCACAGACTCCAAAAGGCCCATAGTCAGTGTCCAGCCTGGAGCCCAGGAGGCCCTCACCAACTTCACCGTGGCTTTGAGTCCAAACCCAAGGGCAAGAAGGGGGCTAGAAGACAAGAAGGACCTCAGGGGCCCCAGAGCAGCCACCTCATGCTGTCCTTGCCACACCCTTCTCCAGCTTCAACCACTCTGTCTTGCTTAGCTGAGCTGCCCAGCCCTCCCTGGCCCAGGCTGAGAGAGGCAGGAGAGTCTCCCAGGGAATTAGTGAGGAGACAGCAGGACTGTCTCCTCTAGGAGGTTACCGGGGACCCAAGGTCTGACTTTGCTCCCCACTGCACCCATCCTTAAGGCCTTTGTAAATATGATTTCTCCTAACTGAATAAAAAGTGTTCCAGCTGCAATCCAAATAGCTGTTCCTGTGTGCTTGTGTTCATGGGGAAGCCACTGACAGAGTGCAGACACTCTGGAGTCCCAGCCAAATAGCTGTTCCTGTCTGCTTGTGTTCATGGGCAGCTAATATGACTCCAGAGTGTAGTCTGATACTTTGGGGTCCCAGCCAAGAGCTCAAAATAGTGAACTCCATGTTTCTACCAGCCCCAACAGTTTCCTTACCTCCCAGGTCCCCACACCCTTGGACAGTTGAAGGGAGGCTAATGGGCAGGATGGGCCCTGGTCTTTGGGGAAACTCTGCCAATGAAAAGATAGTAGATCGACACTTGCATGCTAGAATGGGCATGCATGAACGCACACGCGCGCGCATGCGCACACACACACACACACACACACACACACACACATCCCATTGATCTGGGACCTCCCTCCTCTAATTCTGCTCAGTCCTCTCTTACTCCAGGAGTGATCTCAAATCTTTTCCCAAATCTACTAGGGACTGCCTCCACTTTTCTTGGGACCCACTGAATAAGAACCTCCCAAGTGCCTCCAGAAAGGTTCCCAACAGCACTGTTTTATCTTGGGCCCATTGGTAACTAAGACAGGCAAACACAAGCTCTACTGAAACCCACCATAGGCACAGTTCTAGTCCTGGAAGCCCTTTAGAACCCTAATCCCCTCCCAAAGTCCCAAAGATCCCTTCTGCCCTGTTTGATGAAGCTCTGCCCAGCCTCTCCTATCTGAAGGAGCTGTGATCTGAAGGAGCTCTTGCTGTTCCTGCTTTGGCTCCCTCCCAACTAGGAAAGACTTTTCCCTTTCTCCTCATCCCTCAGGCTGGGGCCCACCAATCCCACTGTTCTTGAGTCTTCTAAGTTCTTTTTGTAAAATAGTTTATTTATTTGCAAGCAGAGAGGGGGGAAAGAGAGAGAGAATAGGCACACCAGGTCTTTCTGCCCCTCCAGATGAACTACAGGTGCATGTGCCACTTTGTGCATCTGACTTTATGTGGGCACTGGGAAATCGAACCTGGGCCCTCAGGCTTTGCAGGCAAGAATCTTTAACCACTGAACCATCTCTCCAGGCCCACCACTAAGTTCTTAATGCTAAGGAACAAGTCTCTGAGGATGGGTCTTTGGAAACCCAAGATTTAGACATAAATCCATCTCGCCTTCAAGACTAGCCAGACTCTTTTCTGCCTCTATCTCCTCAGAGCAGAGACCCTCTCATCCCCCAGGCACTGAGAACACTGATGGAACGTGACAGTGTGGGAAAGAGAAGGGACGATCCTGGGGGAAGACAAAGAAGGCAGGGGCCTAGGAAGCTAGTGGTGGCCACCCTATCACCTTTTCTTTCCACAAGCCTAAGTAGACCACAGCATTGACCACTTACCATAAATTGTGAAAGTATGTGCCCCTCACTCCTCACAGGACTAGTAGAGATGAGGACTCCTACCTCTCTGTGTGCAATCAGGGGTGACCTTAACCTACATACGTCAGTGCAGAATGGCCTTTAAATGAATTTCTTTCCTATTCCATGCCCCTGCTGGTGAAAGTTTTGACATCAGTGCTCTGAGGGAACCCCATTTACAAAAGGCTATGTAAAGGTCATAGAAACACCAAGCCCTAGGTGAAACTTCCTGCCTGACCCCCAAACCATCCCATCATTGGACACTGCCGGGGAAGCTCTGACTGACCCCCATAGCCCCAGCAGGTATTTCTCTTCAGATCTATGCCATTTGTAACATGGGAATTTTATTATAAGAACCTCTGGGCTTGGACCCCACTGTCCCACCACACCCCCTAAAGCACCTATTGAGAATCCTGCCTAGCACTTATGCCATCACAGCTAGAGCCCACTGGCTAGGCCTACACACTAGTCCCTTGGCAGTCTTAAGTGTATCCCTCTCCCCAGCCCCTCCAGAGTTTATCCTTTCCCCGGGTTTACTTTAGACTTTTACAAAAGGACCTTTGGCATCAGGATGTCTCTACTCTCAGCCATGTCCAAACCTTGCCTGAACTAAACTGAGGAAAAACAGGCAGAACAAACAACACCTAGCCAGGCCGGGTGGTGCCGGCCTATGATCCCAGCTTACTAAGACAGGAACATCACAAGTTCAAGGTCTGCCTAGGATAAAGTATGAGTTTGTCAGCCTGGGCAACTTAGTGAGATGCTCATCTTAAAATTTAAATTAAAAAAAATTTAATTTTAAAAAAATGGGAAGTTGTCGGGCTGAAGAAGTGGCTTAGCAGTTAAGGTGCTTGCCTGCAACACAGAAGGACCTGAGTTCGATTCCCCAGTGCCCATGTTAAGCCAGATACACAAGAGGGTGCATGCCTCTGGAGTTCATTTGCTAGAGGCCCTGGTGCACCCATATTCATTCTCATTCTGTGTGTGTGTGTGTGTGTGTGTGTGTGTGTGTGTGTCTGTATCTATCTACTTGCAAATAAATAAATAAATAAATAAATAAATAAATAAAAGATTTTTTTTTAAATGGGAAGTTGAAAAAGAGCTGAGAAGCCAGGCATGGTGACTCATTCTTTAATCCCAGCACTCAGAAGACTGAAGCAGGAGGATTGCTGTGAGTTTGAGGCCAGCCTAAACTAGAGTAAGACCTCGATTCAAGGGGGAGGGGCTAAGGATATAGCTAAGTGATAGAGTACTTGCCTAGTATGGAAGAGGCCCTGGGTTCAATACCCAGTACTACACACACCAAAAAAAAAAAAAAGACATAGAAATGATAGCTATATTTAGATCAAGATCAATTTACATTACTGTGATTGCATAAATGTTGTTTATTACACAACAAAATAGTGAACTATGCTTACTTCTCTGTAACTCGATTTTCTGCTTTTGTGTGTGTGCTATGTGTGCATGTGTGTGTTCATACACATAGGTGTGCATGTGCCTCGGCCAGAGGTTAATGTCAGGTGTCTTCCTCAACCACTTCTCCACTTCACTAGCTGAGGCAGGAGCTCACACTTGAATACAGAGTTGCTGACTCAGCTAGTCTAGCTATCCAGCTTGCCCTGGTGATCCCGTCTCCACCTCCCAAGTGCTGGGATCCCAAGAGGTCTGAGACGCCCACCTGGCATGTAGGTGTATGCTGGGGATCTGAACTCTGGAATCTAACTTGTTATCTATGACAGCTCAAAATCACCTGCTTCTAGGGTTTAAATAACTTACCCGTGGAACATCTCCAGTGTCAACGGGCTGCTTTAGTGTTCTTTCTCTTTCCCTATCCAATTGTTATTTCTTCTTGTATTTTGAGACAAAATGATGCTAATCTGTTAAAATCATCGATGCTTCTATTATTTTCCATGTCTTAAACTGTACATTATCATTACTATGGAATTCCCTACAGAGATTGTCAGTGAAAAACTTCACTTTCCTAAATGAACCAAGACAAGTCTGTTGGTGTTATCTTAAGCTTCTTCTTTAGATTCATAGATGATGATCATAATAAAATCCAATCCACGGGAGGCAGAGGTAGGAGGATCACCGTGAGTTCAAGGCCACCCTGAGACTGTATGGTGAATTCCAGGTCAGCCTGGACTAGAGCAAGACCCTACCTCGAAAAACCAAAAAAAAAATCCAATCGGGGCTGGAGAGATGGCTCAGCGGTTAAGGCACTTGCCTCCAGTGCCTAAGGCCCCGGGGTTCAATTCCCCAGTACCCACATATGCCAGACCCACAAGGTGGTGGCCCCGGTTTACTCTCTCTCTCTCTCTCTCTCTCTCTCTCTCTCTCTCTCTCTCTCTCTCTCTCTGTGTGTGTGTGTGTGTGTGTGATCTCTGCTTGAAAATAAATAAATAAAGTATTTTTTTAAAAAAAGAAAAAATTCCAATCCAATATTAACAGACCCGATGGACATCCCTTGATAACGCCTGAGCTGCCTTCCCAAGGGAGGAAGGCATGAGCTCTGCCACCAGGGGTCATCATCCCTGGTTTGGCTAAAGGAAAACAAACAGCCCTGGCTTTCGAGCCTACTTTTCTGTTCTCATTTCCTTTATCCTTCCGGGACCTTTTTCAAATTTGATTGCCGGGTGTGGTGGCACATGCCTTTAATCCCAGCACTCAGGAGGCAGAGGTAGGAGGATCGCTGCGAGTTAGGGGTCAGCCTATGACTACAGAATGGGTTCCAGGTCAGCCTGGACTAAAGCGAGACCCGACCTCGAAAAAATATTATTTTTATTATTTAGCATCAGATGTGTCTCATATGTTTCGTGCTAGGTCAAGCCCTTCTTCCACCGCACTTGTCCATAAATCCCCGGGAATGCACAAACCTGTTGGCTTGGTAATTACGCGGTTTGGGTTATTTATGCTGCGAAGAGAGGTGCCTACAAGCCCAACATTAGTTATGCCATGTCTCCAGCATTCGGTGCCTCGGACTCGGGTGAATCTGGAGGCACCTGGGTGGGGACAGGGGACGTAAATGCCTCCTGTTGTTCACCCGGGGCTCAGGGGCCTGGGTGGGGGACTTGGCGCGAGGGTGGGTGTCTGGGCCGCGGTGGCACTGGTCCAGGTCGCGGGTGGTGGCCACCAACAGTCTCCCAGGCGCGGTGGCACCGGGAGGAGCCCAGGTCCTGAGGTCCCAGGGGCAGGGAGCTGGGAGCGGACAGAAGATGCTCCGGGGTCTGGACGCCGACCCCCTCCCAGCCTCCGGAGGAACCCTCGCCCTGGCATATTACAAATGAGTTACTAGTTATGATCCCTGGCTCCAGAACCTTCCTTCCTGGGCTCCGCGCGCCCCCTGCAGGCCTGGGAACCGAGACACCCTTGGACTCACAGACAGAAAGACAGACGGACAGACACCAGGGACTCTCGAGCCCAACGCACACAGTGGCAGGGACACATCCCCGGACTCGCACATTCATCCATTCAAAAACACTAAACATCTAGCCTGGGTCTTCTCTCCCAGGCACCCGGACTTCCACCATAAACTTGGTTGACTTGGGGGGGTGAGTTATCCCTTACCCCAAAGGCTAAGGGGTCCTGCATTCAAGTTCTCCCTTTGTCAGACATGCATGAGGGCTGTAGCTCCTTAGAGGAGAGTGAAGGGCAAAGCTGGGCGGACTTGTATTGAGGTACCCAGAACTGGGACAAGACTTTGCCAGGGTTCACACTGAACCAGGTGTCCCACCAAGGGGACTTGGCTGGTTAGCAGGTGAAGTAGGTGAAGCTGTGTACTTGAGGTCAGAAACTGACCTACCTGCCTGGCCTCCAGCCACCCATCCCCCCCCCACTGGACTCTAAACCAACGGGGGAGTCTAAACCCACCCACTGGGGACTATGTCCTTTCCCTTTTTGCCATAATAGTGGGTACCTCTTTCACAACCCTCTGTCCCCTGACTCCTTCCCTGATTCCTCCCCAACTCCATGATTTGTACTGTAGGCAAGCCTCACGACTTGGAGCTTAGACCTCTTCTATCTCTCTACACTCCTTCTCCGTGATCGCGTTGTCTTAAGACTTTAAATACTATCCATATGCTCCTGAATTTGTCTGCAGCTAGCATCTTCCCCCTTCTGCCAACTACCTACTTAACATTGCTATTTAGATATCCAACGCCCAGCTTCAACTTTACAAATCAGAACCAGGATCCTGGTCTCCCCACAAACCCACTCCTCTGCAATCATCTACATCTTATTCAAGCCAAAAATCTTACAGTATTATTTTTTAATATTTTTTGCAGGGAGAGAGAGGAGAGAGAGAGAGAGAGAGAGAGAGAGAGAATGGGAATGCCAAGACCTCCAGCTGCTGCAAATGAACTCCAGATGCATGCCCCACTTTGTGCATCTGGCTTTGCATGGGTACTGGAGAATCAAACCCAGGTTAGGCTTTGCAAGCGCCTTCATCAGTGAGCCATCTCTGCAACCGCTTTGCAGTATTCTTGCCTCTGCTTTCTTTCATAAAGTAAATAAAGCCGTCAACGCTCCTGCCTTCTCTACTGAGTCTGAGCACTTCTCACCAACTCCAAGCACCATTGTCTGCCCCCTGGATCATTGCAGCCCTTACTCCTTGTTCCCATTCCTGCACCACTTTGGTCTAGTCTACATTTGATGGCTAAAGAGAACCTTTTAAACATGAGTCAGATCATGGCGGGGCTCTGTTCATCCCTCCAATGCCTCGTCTCAGGAAAATATAAACCTACAGTCCTGCACTGTCTGTCTGTTATTCTTTCTCCTGCTGCTCTCTTCCTTTGGCTTCCTCACTATTCCTCGACCTCATTTTTGCCTCATGACCTCCACCTCCACCATCTTCCTCAGATCTTCCTATGGTTCTTCTCCCTACTTTCTCTCATGCCTTATTTAAAATAACAGCTGCCCCTGCACTCCCTACCCCTCGTGCCTTCTTTATTTTCTTCTTGGCTCTTATTATCATCTGACATACTATATATTTTTGTTTATTGTCCATCTCTTTCATTAGAATAAAAATTTCACAAAAGTGGGAATATGCTTCCGCTTTGTTGGCTGCTGTTTCCCAGTGTCAAGAACGGCACCTGGCATTTAGGAGGCCCTTAATTAATACTTATTGAGCAAATGTGGTACAGAGGCTACATTGTCATTTCATTAGTTCACTGTTTCATCCTTTCCTGCTGATCTTGAGCTCTCTCTCAACAGGCACTCCAGGCTGATGGCAAGGAAACTCTATGCCAGCTTTGCACTCTCTGCTATTATGTAATTGAAGATCTTTGCAGGAAACAGATGCATACTCAAGAAGGCCTAATGGAAGAGACTTATGAAGGGACCACTTGAAGAGGCGAGGGCAGGTAGCCACTCCACATAAATTAAATTAGTGTAGCTCCATCTCTGCTAGACAAAATATACACTAAACATACTGCTTGAAATTCTGCCCACGAAGAAATTTCACTTTTCCAACCGTCGTTCAGGGCCACTCCTAGATGGGGCTGTAAGCAGCTGTCTATTTCTCTCTGGTGCTAGCATGCCTGAGACACCCATCTGAAAATGAAGAGTAGAGAACATCTCCATGAAGTTGTGTGTCCAAAGGAAGAGGCAGAAAATCACATGAGGAAGAAGCGGAGACACCTCCCCATGCTTCTCTCCTGTCTTCTGAAATGCTCAAGGTCTGCTCTCTTATGTACAGTGGAAAGTTAATAGGAAATCCTGTGTGTACATCCAGCTAGCTGAAGTGCTATGATGTAGATAATATCCTGTTGTGGTCAGCTCATGCTTCTGGGATATACCTCCAAACCAGGCACACTCTATGGGAGGAAAGAATTTATTGAAGCTACAGATCCAGGGGAAGTTCCATAATGGTAAAAGAGGCTGCCCCCCTTTCATAGTCCAAGCAGAGAGAGAAACCTATCACCAGCACCACACATACACACCATCAAAAAGTAGCTCTGCTGAGTTCAGGCTGTTCTTTTCATATCTATGGCTGGAATTCCAGATCTGCCCCAGAAACACCTTAGGGCTGGAGCTTAGGATCCAGCCAAGCCAAGATGATTCCTCCTCTAGCCAGGAGTCTGGAGACAAATTACAAATTTTAATAATCTCTTGAATCTACTGGGGGACATCCATTCAAACTACCATATACCCGTTAGCTCACACTGTCACTGGGTGAGCCACAGCCTGGGTTTCAGATCGGGGCCCAGGGACAATCCAGAACTGTTTTGGTTTGGTTCTGTTTTTGCTGTTCTTGTTGCTGTTTTAGACAAGTTCTCACTCAATAGCTTTGGCTGGCCTGGAACTCACTCTGTAGGCCAGGCTGGCCTAAAATTTTCATGGGTGACTCTCTTGCCTCAGCTTCCTGATTGCTGGCAGGTGCTACCACACCTAGCCAGGAACTGATTGAAATAATTGTTGGCAGAGAGTCATGTCCTTACTCCAATACTTGAGGGTTTATACACTAACCTCGCCAGCCAGAGACCACCTAGAGTTAACTGGCTTCATGGAGTCATTAGGCCCAAGTAGAAGGGAAACTTTCCCTGGAGCCTGGACCTGACACAGAGCCTCTCCTTGCTCTAGGCCTCGTTCAAAACCATCAGCTTTGTGCAAAATCTCCAGTAAACATTTAGCAGAAGTACATCTAAATATGGTATATGCTACCTCTGAAATCCAAGTTGCCCTTTACATTGTGCCTCCTATCTCATGGTGAAGGTGTTACCTGCCCAGGGTCACTATATTTCAGCTCACCTCCATTCCTAATATCTAGAAATTTCATCACACTTTGACAAAGAAGAGGTAGTGGGAGGAATAAAATGGAATCAATATTTCAAAACAAAATCACACAAAAATTTGACCAGAAAGATTGTTATATTTTTGTTTATTTATTTGCAAGAAGAGAGAGACAGAAAGAAAGACAGAGAGAGAATGGGTACACCAGGGTCTCTAGCCACTGCAAATGAACTCCAGATGAATGCACCACTTTGTGCATCTGGCTTTACGTGGGTACTGGGGAATCGAGCTTGGGTTGTTAGGTTTTTCAGACAAGCGCCTTAACCACTGAGCAATCTCTCCAGACCCAGAAAGATTTTAATAAAAGGGGGATCTAAGAGGTGGGGTGAGGATTAAGGAACCAAAATGGAATAATGAGGTGCCACAGGGAATTCATTACCATATAGAAGCCAGAGAGGTCAAAGAAGGGCAATTCTTCTTCTGTAAATCTGCACACGGTGAGTGGTGCATGCCAGTCATCCTAACACCCCAGAGGCTGAAACTGGAGATTGCTGTAAATGAGGCCACCATGGGCTACAGAGCAAGTATCGGGTCATTCAGGGCTCAATACTCACCTGAGACTGTCTCAAACAACTAAAGAAGAAAGGAAAGAAGGAAATAAAGCTATCACTACAGATCACATTTCAGCTTGCATCAGAATCATCTGGAAGGTGATTAAATCATCTCCTGGAATATCTCCAGACCTGATTTGGTAACCCTGGGGATAGGACCTGAGAATTTGCATTTTCTTTTCTTTGGCTTTTCGAGGTAGGGTCACACTCTAGCCCAGGCTGGCCTGAAATTCACTATGTAGTCTCAGGGTGGCCTCAAACTCGCTGTCTCCCCAGTGATGGGATTAAAGGCATGCACCACCACACCCAGCAGAGAGAGAAAGAATGGGTATGCCAGGACTTCTGGCCATTACAAATGAACTCCAGATGCATGCATCACTTTGTGCATCTTGCTTTATGTGGGTAATGGGGAATTGAACTTGGGTCATTAGGATTTGCAAGCAAACACCTTAACCAGCTCCTGAGTTTGCATTTCTAACAAGGTCCAAAAACTATTCTTTTACTGGGTATGATGGAGCACGCCTTTAATCTCAGCCCTTGGGAGGCAGAGGTGGGAGGATTGCCATGAGTTTGAGGCCAGCCTGACTACATAGTGAATTACAGGTCAGCCTGTGAGACTCTACCTCGAAAAACAAAACAAACAAACAAAAAAAAACTATTCTTTCAAAAAAATTGCATTATTTGCTGCCAGAACTGCAGCATAAAAAAAGAATGTGGGACTGCTCTCTGGAGAAGAAGAATGGGCTTGCACACCAAAAATCTCTCAAATAACTTTGTGTGCCCTCTTTAACCCAAGCTGCTCTCACTCTTGGTTGGAGAATCTTTATTTTACAGATGGCATAGAAAAAGGAGGAGAGCCAAGATCATCAATAGGAAAAGAAAATAACTGACTTCCCATGAGACTTACCACCTCTTCAACATCTGCCAGGAGATGTTGCAGTGGAAGGGGCAACAGGAAAACTGCTCTTACTGCTAGCCTGACAACCAGCTCCAGGTTAATGGTGGCAGAAAACTGTGATCAATCCAAACCTATCAAAGAAGAAATTCAGAGGCTAAAAAGACCTCAACACTAAACCAGACTGCCAACAGGCCTGCTCAGGGAACATTGCGGAAGAGGGGGCAAAAAGATTGTTAAGAGCCACAGAGTGGGTAGGAATACCCTGAGGCACAGTCTCCTCACCTCCCTGCTATCCCACAGAGACTGACTGAGGCCTTCATGGCCCCACAGTGAATCCCATAACCCCACTGAGGAGGGACCCAGAGAAATGGGAACAGGGGCCATGAAATTTTATATATATATATATATATATATATATATATATATATATATATATATATATATATAGAGAGAGAGAGAGAGAGAGAGAGAGAGAGAGTAAAAAATAAGGATGTGAAGAATTAATATCCCAACTTCTCTCTCCTGCTGTCTCCTGATGCTGTCTCCCACTGGCCAAACCTAAACAGAAGCCAAAGAGTGAGGAGTCCTGAGCAATGCCATCTGCAGAGGTCAGCCTTCTGGAGAAGACAGCAAGGTAAGAAGAGTGGAGATGGACAGGACTGGAAAAAAAACCAACAAAATAACCAGAACAACTATAAGCAAAACAGTAGATAAATCAACAGGAAAAAGAATGGAGAGGTACCTAAATGAAAGAAAAGAATAGTTATAGTGGTTAATATTTAGTAAGTACTTTTCATGCCAGCCTCTAAGCTAAAAAGGATTTAACAGTAAAATGAGTAAACCTCAATCCTAAAAAGTAAATCTAGGGGCTAGGGAGATGGCTCAGTGGACAAAGCACTTGGCCTGGAGTTTGGGTCCCTGACACCCATGTAAAAGCAGGTGGAAGGTGAAGACAGAAGAAGCGAAAGCTCTGTGAATACAGCCAGAGAAGAGCAGAGACACCACCTCAAACGAAGTGAAAGGTGAGGATCAACACCCAAAGTTGTCCTCTGTCCTCCACATGTGTGTTGTGGTACATGCATGCCCCCCATACACACATACCATACACACACCAAACACACACACATACAACACACACACATACACTACACTCATAAACCATATACACACACACATACACCTTACACACATGTTGTAGTCACCTTTTGTTACTGCAGAACCGGACCAAAGGCAGTTGATGAGAGGAATGGATTTATTTTGGCTTACAGATTCAAGGGGAAATTCCCATGGCAGGAAAAATGACAGCATGAACAAAGGGTGGATATCACCTCCGCCACAGCACTACAAACAGTGGCAGGAAGGTGTGTGTGCCAAACACTGGCAAGGGGGAAACAGCTTATAACCCCCATAAGCCCACCCCCAACAACACACCTCCAACAAGGTTCCAATTCCAAAACTGCCATCAGCTTGGGATCAAACATTCAGAATGCATTAAGTTTATGGGGACACCTGAATCAAACCACTACAACACACATACACCACACATACCCCATACACACACACACACACACACACACACACACACACACACACACACACAAGATATTTTTAAAAGAAACTCTACCATTCCCATTTTATAGATAAGGACATCATATAGATAAAGACTGGATAACTTAATAAGTAGAGAATTATGCTTCCCAGCCTCCACAGCATGCACTGCGTACCATGGACTCTGTACTAGGATCAATAGACAGTTGGCATACAGCAGTGTGGGGTGACACTAAAGAGTGTAAACCTTACAGAAAACGGCTCCTGAGTTCAAATCGTGGCTAGCTGGGTGACCATGTGCTCATTTTCATAGTGAAGAAAAGGTAGGTAATGATGTAAAATAATATGTACTGTATATAGTATTGCTAAGAAAGTTATGGAAGGTAATAATGGCAAAGTCATTGATACCAAGCCTAGAAGACAACCAGAAATGCTATTAATAATAATAATAAGGCCAGGAGTGGTAGTGCACACCTTTAACCCCAGCACTCAGGAGGCAGAGGTAGAAGGATTGCTGTGAGTTTGCGGCCAGCCTGAGACTACATAGTAAATTCCAGGTCCGCCTCAAAAAAACAAAATAGAACCAGGCGTGGTGGTGCACGCCTTTAATCCCAGCACTTGGGAAGCAGAGGTAGGATCACCATGAGTTCCAGTAAATTCCAGGTCAGCCTGGGCTAGAGTGAGACCCTACCTCGAAAAACCAAAAAAAAAATAATAATAATAATAGTGATAGATCAAAAGAACATCCACTCCCCCATCCCAAAGAGGATCCAGAGCTTGGATCCAGAGGGCAGAATGGGTATCCCATATATTAATGACTCTCTTGAGGCCTTTTTTCCCAATCTTTCTCATAAGGATGGGAAATCACTTATTCCTCATCTATCAGTTCCTTGAAATTTGGAGAGTTGTCTGAATCTGAGCTGGCCAGTCCCTCTCCTTAGAAATCCCCTCTTGGTTCCCAGGATGGAAAGAAGGGAAGGATGAGGGACTTATTCCAGACCAGGCTTCCTCCAGCTGTTCCTATGGTGTATCCACTGGATTTGGGAAAATGGTGAACAGGGGAAGTGACAATATTTGCCAAGTCAAGAAGTTGAATCACAGAGGCCTAAAATGTGGGGTGGGGGTCCCATGGCTCCTCCCGAGGAACCTTTCCTTTTATCTCTGCTTGTTCCGAGAGAGGCTGGTCCCCAGATGTCAGGTAGGAAGGCACCATGGTGTCACAGAGAGGCCACCTAGGCTCTGGTGGTTATTCTGATGGCACTATGGAACCTTCTTCACTCTGACCTCACCAGGAAGGAGAGAGAAACCAGTGAGGATGTGGAATGAACCTAGGGAAGCGGACTCAACTCCTCACTCTGATCCCCAATCCTGACCACCACTTCTGAACCCCAGAAATCTGGTTGATAATGCAAATGCCACCAAAGGAGAGGAGATTACAAACTGTCTGGAGTTGGCAGGGCACAGCCCTCCTTTTCTTGGCCAGACTGCAAACTTGTTATGTTCTCAGAGCAAAAGCCAAGAAAAGCAAAGATGGGGGAGGAGGAGGCAGGGTTAGGTTCACCAGAAAGAGGGAGCTAATAGGAGGGGGTGGGAAGCCCCAGAACGGGACCCAGAGGGGATTTTTTTGATCAGGGAAAGTGAAAGCTCTGCACCATAAATAAGAGGTGGCTGCAGGCAGCTCTATACAGGCTCACACAGTCACACTCCTAGACCCCTTGAGACCCCGAGAGGGTGCCTGTGTGATTCCCATCACTCCCCTGGGCACCCACACAAGCCTCACTCCACTTCTCACACAGTCCTGCACACACCCAGGGTCCCGCTTGGGCTCACACTCTCACTGTTGGCCTGTCTCAGATCACCCTCCATGGCACCCCTTGCAGCCACACTCCTGGCCTTCAGCTTGCTTGTTCTCTGGACCTCCCCAGGTAAGCTGAGGGAAGAGGTAAGGAGGAAGTAACAGTGAGTGACAATAAAAGGGGGGAGGATATCTAGATCTCAGACTGCTTGTCAATAGTTATGAAGGACCCTGTAAATTCAGGGTCAAGGGTTCCCTGTGCCCTGTGTGTGCCTATGAGTGTAGATGTGCCTGCACCCCTAAATTCCAATGTGACTCAGCCCTTGGCACATTCTAGGGCCTATTGCTGCCCCTGTCTCTGCAGGTTGGATGCCTTGCTTCTTTGGTTTCTCAAACAAAAGGAGGGAACAGTACATATTTGCTTTAGATAAAGAGAAAGGCAAGGATGAAGTGAAAATGTTAGCAAATTATTCCCTTGCCGTTGCTGTTTTGGGGTTCTATTTGGGTTGTTTGTTTGTTGGTTGATTGGTGTATTGAGACAGAGTCATTTTTTGGCTTTGGGTTTTTGTTGTTGGTTTCTTTGGGTTTTTCTTTGAGGTAGGGTCTTGCTCTAGCCCAGGCTGACCTGGATTTCACTATGCAGTCTCAGGCTGGCCTTGAACACACAGTGATCCTTCTACCTCAGCCTCCCAAGTGTTGAGATTAAAGGCATGCACCACCACACCCATCTGAAATAGAGTCTTTCTTTGTTGCCTAAACTGGTCTCAAATTCTGGACTCAAGTTGATCCTCCTGCCTCAGCCTCCCAAGTAGCTGGGACTACAGGTGTAACTGACACCAGCCTGGCTCTGTAGTGATTTCTAAGAGCCTTACCACCAGCCTCCCCTGTCCCCAGCACTGTGACTAGCATTAACTCTTCATTTGCTGAAACATGGAGGAAATTGAGAAGGCCTGCAAGGGAGGTTGAGATTAAGGCAGCAAGAAGGCATGGGAGGGGTTCAGAGAAGTGGTTATGTGACAAACAGTTTAGAATATTTAATGAGCAGTAGGGCCACATTGGTGTGTGCTGGCTGAATATCAAGTCCTGCTGTCTCCCCAGTACACACACACACACACACACACACACACACACACACACACACTTATTCCCATTTAGAGCTATGGCCTCCCTCCCAATCTTCATGTCCCATCCCTTCTTTCCCCTTCTCAGCCCCAGCTCTGGGGGGTGCTAACGATGCAGAAGACTGCTGCCTGTCTGTGAACCAGCGCCCCATCCCTGGGAACATCGTGAAAGCCTTTCGCTACCTTCTTATGAAGAATGGCTGCAGGGTACCTGCTGTAGTGTGAGTTCTGGGAAGAGTGCCTAGCCCCATCTCCCTGTCAACCCATGGTGATCTCTGGACTCCTGGCTTTCCAACCTTTCCTGGAAGCCCCGAAATAAGTTCCCACACATGATCTCCAGTTTCTGTTTCTCACACTAGAACATTCTAGGAAATTGGGTTCCAGGGCTGCATTCTCTCTGGCCTCTGACTACAGGTTCACCACTCTGAGGGGCTACCAGCTCTGTGCACCCCCAGACCAGCCCTGGGTGAAACGCATCATCAGAAGACTGAAGAGGTCCTCTGCCAAGGCAAGCCTGACTGTTCTCAGCCCTTCCTCTACCCTCCAAGTCCTTATCCAAGATTCCAGGCCATGACTGCTTCTCCTTCCTCCCTCAGATCTAGCACCACAGCAGTTAACCCAAGGCAGCACCAGAGGGAGCCCTGAGTCTGAGTGAAGGGATGTGACTCGCCCTGACCTGGGAAACCAGAGAGGACCAGGCCTCATGCTGCTGCTCTGTGCCAGACCTAGCCCAGCCAGGGCAGAGCCTTCAGTGACCGTGTGAAAATAAATGAGTGTGAGTGTACGTGTAAGGGAAAGAGTGTGCTGAACACAGCCTTTCCATGACCAGATACAGTGTTTCCAATAAAGCTGCTTGGTACCATAGATCTATCTGTCTATTGTGTTTGTTCTCTCTCTCTCTCTCCAGGAAGACAGGAATAGGAAGGGAGGAGGTGGAATGGTGAGATCTATTTCCACCCTGAGTTCTGAGTAATCTGCTCATCAACCTCCACCTAACCCCCCCATGCTCTCAGATCAGCCCCATCAGAGCTTGTCTTGTGTCCCCTCACACCCCTCACACTCCACATTCAGCCACACTTCCCTGCATCAGTTTTCTGAACAGTCTATGGAAAATCTCTCAGGCTTTCTTTGTCCTCAGGGGAAGGGAGGAGAGTGGAGGGTCCAGCTCTACTGCCTAGAGAAATGTGCAGACCCACCTATGCCATTCCCTCTAGCATAGCTTTCTCTCTATCCTAAATCCTATTGGCTTCCCATCTGGGCCTGGATGCGTCCTCCCACAGGAAATCTCCCCCGACCCCAGGCTTTGCTCCATCCAAAGCTCTCGTGGCTCCCTATACCTCCCACCCCTCATCACACTGACCTATATTTGCTAGTTCATCCACCTTCCTGGACAGGGATCATATCTATTTTGATTTTCAACATGCCACTGGTACATGGTGGTGACTCAGGAATTCTTCATAGAGAATGAACAAACATGTGAGGAAAGGTTCCATCTCTCCATCTGTC
This sequence comes from Zapus hudsonius, assembly GCA_004024765.1. Lineage (NCBI taxonomy): Eukaryota > Metazoa > Chordata > Mammalia > Rodentia > Dipodidae > Zapus > Zapus hudsonius. Next base: position 6,851 of record PVHP010015877.1, on the reverse strand, counting down.
TATACTGAAGCTCACCTACAGACCAGCCCTTTCCTCTCACTTAGTCAATCTGAGCAAGGTCCAGCCCCATCTGAACAATCCCAGGGCACCAACTGTCAGAGAGACAAACAGAGCTAGGAACCACAGGTCAAGGATGGCAGTCAGGGAAGCTCGCAAGAGTCAGTGAGGAGACTCTGTGGTTCACATGGGCTCCAAGGCTTGGGGACAACACTGAGTCTTGAGGAAGGAGTCTCAAGACTGGAGGGCAAAAGTTGTGTGGCTCTTGAAACAACCCACAAGAGATGCTGTGGGGAAAGCAAGTTCCTTATGCCTGGGAAGCTTCCTGGGGAAGCTTACTGGCCTCTAGACAATGACGCTCCTAAATGGGCCTGTCCATTTAGGAGCGTCAAGTTTATGTTGCTTGGGTCAGATGGCAATGAGGAGGTCTGGGAAGAAAAGCCATTATGATACCATATACTTCACCAGTAACCAAGATAGGTCTAAATAAGCCTTAGAAGGAGGGCTGTGGTGAAGAGGTTGTGTGAGCCTCTCCCTCAGACCTGTCTTTGCTGTCCAGGCAAGTGTTCAAGTACCCAGGGGTCTCAGAGATCAGGTATCATGAGGGAAAGGGGAGGGGCTTCCATAGAAGGAAAGGGAAGGGCAGAGCTCCTAGTTCTACTGAAAGTATTACAGCCTCTTCCTCTTCTCTGCTCCCGCAGGCAAGTATTCAAAACCTCAGGTCTCAGAGTTACAAGGGGTGAGGAGGAATAGTTTTCAACAACAGCTGTTATGACTGGAAAGTTAGGTTTGATTGCCTCGGGAAAACTACCCATCCATTCCTGCATCCATGCACCCGCTTACCCAGCTAATCTCCATCCAACAAGCACCCACATATTCATGTCCAATTCAACAATGGGCTCCATCCATCAAGTCACCCAACCATGGAGTGTTCTGCACTTCACACACAGCTATGTAGAGGGTAACATCGCCTCAAATCCTACTCAGGTCCCAGGGAAACCAAGAGGAAGTCAACTTGCCTCACAATCAGACACAAATTTTCCCTCTGAACCCTCAGAGGAACAGAGTAGAGGAGGGGACCACGGGCCACTGATCACGGGGCTATCAGGACAGAGGTCCTTGTATACTACCTCCACAGCACTACCACTGTCTAAGAGTCCTGTCTCTGCCCCTGTCATGGAGTGACTCTGGGCAAGTTCTTCCAACACTGTCTACCCCATTTGTCATATGCAGAGAGGGGCCTCTTTTCTCAAGGTCCTTTCAAACAAAGACTTGATCCTTGAGACTTTGGGTCTCACACTAAACCCCCAGCTTTGTACATGCTCCCAAAAGTCTGACATTTCTAAAACTTTCCCATTTATTGGCTCTCCAGGAACCCTCTTCTAAAACAGAAAGGAGGCCGATACTAAGGCAGAGAAAATAACCTAGGAGCCAGTGGTGTGCTTTACATCTAACAGCCCTTTGCTTGGCTCTGACAACCTTGGAAATGAAGAGTTTGGGGAATGGATACCACAAAGAGCAGGCATACAACCCTTCCACTCCTTCCATTCAAGCCTTCTCCCTTTCTCTGTTTCCCATACCCCAGTCATACCAACCCCTCCTAGGCTCTGGTCTTATTCTCTGATCTCCCTGCCAGGTCCATGATCCAGAGATCTGAGGCTTGTCTCCACCTGCTCAAACCTCAGCACCATGACTCTATGTAATCAACATCTGCTTCCAGTTTCTCAACAATTTGCTGGTGAAGGTTGTGTCTTCATTTATCCCAAGTTTTACTTGCTTATCTGTGACAATGACAAGGCTGCTAGCTCTCTGCAGGTGGCATGGACTCCTGGCTCTCCACACAGGATTTGGAGGTGGTGGTTTATTGCTTACCTCTATATAGACACCTTCTTCCCTTGGGTACCTGGTGCCTATTACAGGTTGAAGGCCTGCAACTGAATAATATCCCCTACCTGAAGGCCCAGGTCCTTACAGCTAATACCTCCTCAAAAAATATCTGGCTATATGGACAAAAAGTATCCTATCCTAAGTTCTTTCTCAAAGTTCCCAAAGGAGGGATTGTGCCTTGTCCCGCTCCATTGCCAACATTGCTATGCATGGTGACTGGCACAGAATAAGCCCCATATCTGATTAACAACATATGTTTACATATTTGATTAACAAAACATAAAATTGGGGCTAGAGAGATGGCTTAGCCATTAAGGTGTTTGCCTGCAAAGCCTAACAACCTGGGTTTGATTCCCTAGTACCCACGAAACACCAGATGCACAAAGTGGCACATGCATATGGAGTTTGTGTACAGTGACAAGAGGTCCTGGCATGCCCATTTCTCCTCTCTCTCAATCTCTCTCTCTCTCCTCTCTCTGCAAATAAATAAAACATTTTTAATTTACAACACATAAAATTGGATATTACCTTCCCCTACCATTCACAGAGAGAGAAGAGAAAGAGAAAGAGAGAAGAAAGAGTGAGAACATCCAGTTCTTAAGACATTTGGTTGGGGCTGTCTCTGCTGCATGGTTGAGTGTTTGGTCAGAGCCAGCTCCATATGGATTTGATCATATTCCGATCATCTCATGTTCAACTTCTGGGCAAGCTCCCACCCCATGTCATCTCCTTCTTCTACCCTCCGGGAAATTTAGAATCAGCCAGAACCTTTGGAAATACAAAGAAGCAAGATTTCCAAGTGGGAGGTTTATTCTAAGAGCTCCTCTGTAGGAATAAGCAGAACATTCTAGATGGTCCCTGAGACTGGATATGGAAGAATGCTGTGGTAGTAGCTAACTCACCATTAGGGCTTTCTAGGTGCTGGGCACTGCTTTAAGTACTATTGCTGACCTTGAGCTGTAGGTCAAAAACTGAGGCAGAAAAGTAAAATAACTTTCCCAAGCTAGATAACCAAGAAAATGGCAGAGCTGGGGTTCCTACTGGCTACCTTGGTTCCAGACGGCTACTACACATACCACCTCTCCAAGTTGGCCCCATGCCCTAGGCAAAAATAGAGAACAGTACAACAGGGTCAGTGCTTAACATATGGCCATCAGGGAATACAGAAAGCCACTATTTTTACCTAATGACCATGTGGACCAATCTCCAAGCTGGGCCCTTTATCTACATTATATCACTGTATCCTCAAATAACCTATGAAGTAGGTACCATTTATACCATTTTATGTAGGAGAAAACTGAGGCATAAAGAAAGAGAGCAGCCTCCCAAGTCCACAAAAACCAGAAAGTGGCAAAGTTGGAACTGAAGTTCAAGTCTGCCTGAGCAGTAGTACTTAAACAGAGGGCTGAAGGGCTGGGGTGGCTAGTTGTGGTAGAAAGGGTTGGCTTGCTAGAAAGAGCTAGGAAAAGAGAGGAAATGAAGAAAAGCTGTGAGGGTCAGGGAGCACTCAACCTTGGGAACAAACATGACCCTGGAGAGCATCCAGCCTCCTGGTCCCAGATTCTCCAGAACTCCAGATGTTCAAGCTTTCATTGTTCCAACAGTGGAGTGAAAGAGCTAGGACCAGCCTACAATACCCATCTTATCCCCATTCCCAGGGAGGCATCGCCAGCCAAGCCCTGGTGAAGCTAACAGGAAAGAAGACCAGAGGGGCATGGCTCAGGATTCAGATGTAGGGGTAGAGGCTAGACTAGGGGGTTGTGTGGGTATGGGTATGGCTTCCAGAAAGGGTAGGGCCAGCCCTCTAATGGGCAGGTACCTGAGGGTCTCTGTGAGAACCTTGCCAGGAAATCATCTGAAGGGCGAAGAACTGAGAGAAAGCAGGAAAAGACTCCTGAAATACCTGTTTATGAGAGCCACTTCCATGTCCTGAGCAGCCAGAGATAGACAAGGCAGGGACATAAGACAGAGAACAGAGTGGAGGTAGAACCTCTGAAAGTCTTTTGTTCCCAGGACCTTGGACTCTGCCTAAGGCACCAGTGGGAAGGCAGAAGATATGTGCCAGCCTGCAGTGACCACCATAGCTCTGGGATAGCTGTATCCCCCAGAGCTCTGGGTCTCAGAATCTCCATGCCTAGAAGTTGGAGCTCAGTATCCCCCAAAACCCCAATCACTGTACTCTTGTGCCCATCTATAAAACCTTCAGGAGCACTTACCCCTGATTGATAGAATGTTCCAATACCTATTGCATCCTCACTGCTGACAAGACTTCCATTGATGTCTCTGCATTACCACCAAGTCACCATATTTCTCAGGAAATCTCATTGCTTCAGAAACAGGACAGCAGCACTGCACAAATCCAGAGGTACCATTCTCTCTGTAGCCTGTACATGGCACCTCCCTGGAGGGCAGTACTTAGGGTCCAAGCATGACTCTGCATGTACCTATGTGGTGTAGGTCCTCCAGCAGGGATGCTATCACGTAGGGTCTCAATCCTGACAAAACCCTTTGCACCAAAGGGGTGTTTCACTACTGGCTGCAACCCAGATCATTTATTAATGCCAGACACTGTTCTCGTTGCTAACATGATAGTGGATAAAATAAATATGGTCTTGGGCTTTGTGGAGCCTTCTTATAAAAGTATCCATCAGATTTCTTACAATAAGCTACTGAAACTCATTGACTGATTTAAATAGAAGTGGGGAGGACATCCTGGGGAGGTATAGAAAATTCAAGATGATGGAGCCCAAGAAGCCCATCATATGGTGCCCCCAGGACAATCCAGATAGCTCTCCAAGACAGCATGGTGGCATTACTAAAGGAGGAGGCCACATGCCAGTTGGACTATTCCTTTTTTTAGACTATTCTTTTATTAATAATTTTACTTATTTATTTGAGAGTGAGAGAGAAAGAAAGAGGCAGATAGAGAGAGAGAGAAAAAATGGGAATGCCAGGGCCTCCAGCCATTGCAAACAAACTCCAGATACATGCACCACCTTGAACATCTGGCTTTATGTGGGTACTAGGGAATTTAACTCAGGTCCTTCTGCTTTACAGGCAAATGCATTAATCACTGAGCAATCTCTCCAGCCACCTGAACAATTCTTATATCCAGACAACTGGGATCCCTGCTCTATGTTCCATGTTTTAGAGGGCCTTGCTCTGGCCCTCCTCAAATCATATCTCTAATCCCCTGGGCTAAAAGGACATGTGCACTCAGATCTCATGTTTCTTGTTAACCATATTTCAAGCACTGAAAACCAGGGAAATTTCTGTCCACCAAAAGCAGCTTCCAGGGTCACCCATGTGGGTGTCCTTTCCAGGACAGACCGTGTCACTGGTTCTATACCACCAGGTCCAAAGGTGGCCAAGAAGCAGCTATTCTTTATAGGGAATATGGAAGGAGCTTGTATTATGTATGGGGTTGGAGTGTTTACCCTCAGAGTTATGAGGATTTATAAGATAGGACTATTTGTTGGGTAAGGAAAGGGACAAGAAGGTGGCAGGAACTTGGTTCTTCCTTGACCACTTGTGATGGCTTCAATATGATTTTGTTTGAAACTCATGTTGAAGTTTTTTCAATTTTTTCAATTGATTTATTTGTTGGGTGAGGGTCTGTGAGCCAGGATGCCAATGGAGATCAGAGAATGAGCTGTCTTTGATGTAGACCTTTGACCTTGGACCAGAACTGCAACCAAAATAAACCTCTTCTTATAATAGAACTAACGTATGCGACTGTGTTTCCAGTAACAAAATCCCAAGAGTCCAAGAATTCTAAACTCAACCCTAGCCTTTGAGCTATGTTCTAAAAGTATACTTTTTCCAAGACAGGTAGACACATGCTATGAAGATGACTCAGTGGTTAAAGGCACTTGCTTGGAAAGCATTTGAGTCTGGGGTTCCATTCCCCAGAACTCCATGTAAAGCCAGATGCAAAGAGGATGCATGTATCTGGAGTTTGTTTCCAGTGACAGGAGGCCCTGATGTAACCATAAGCGCTCTCTCTCTCTCTCTCTCTCTCTCTCTCTCTCTCTCTCTCTCTCTCTCTCTCTCTCTCTCTGTAAATAAATAAAATATTTTAAAATATTTTTAGCTAGGCATGGTGGCACACACCTTTAGTCCCAGAACTTGGGAGGCAGAGGTAGGAGGATCGCTGTGAGTTTGAAGCCAGCCTGGAACAACAGAACCCCAGGACAGCCTAGGTTTGATGTTTTGATATGTTACTGCTTTAGTTGAGTGGATGTGTAGTTTGTATGATGTGTGAACATGTGGTGTATGCACACACCCTATTCACATGCATGCAAAGACCAGACAAGGATGTCAAATATTGTGATGGTTAGGTTTTGTTGTCAACTTGATCTTTTTAATTATCTTGGGTAGGTCTCTGAGGATGTTTACAGGAAGGCAGCCTCTCAGCAAGGGGCAGGATGTAAAGAAGCTCAAAGAAGCTGGAAGTAAACATCCTTTCCTGTGTGGACCATGCAGGAAGGAAATTCCAGAGACTCAGGAAACCATTAAGTCTGGGGAAGGGTTGTAAGACCCCACCCTAAGGCTATATAAAGGGAAAGAAATTCTCTTTGGCCCTCCTGTCTGTTCCCTGTTCTGTGTGTATGGTGTTGGTGATGGGTTTCTATCTCTACTTGGACCTGTGAAAGAGGGCCAGCTTCTTTCACTGTTACGGAACTTCCCCTCAATCTGTAGTTTCAATAAATACTTTCCTCCCCCAAATTGTGCCTGGTTTGAAGATTCATCCCAGCGGTGTGTGGCTGACTATGACAGATATCTTCCTCTATCTCTCTTCCTCCTTATTCCCCTGAGGGAAAGTCTATCATGAAGCTGTAGCTCATTCCATTTTTCGGTTACAGACTAATGGGCAAGCTCCAAAATCCTCCTGCCTCCACCCCTATCAGGACTGGGGTTTCAGGCATGCATTTTAACATGGGTGGTGGAAACTAGAATAGGGTCCT